>VZTG01001237.1:230850-321406 GCA_013397845.1 Melanocharis versteri | reverse complement strand
TGCGGGAGGGCTGACGCAGGCAGAAGAACCGGTGGACCGCAGGGCGCCTTTCCGCGGCAGCGCTGCAGAAGGGCTCAGCCCTTATCCCCAGCGCACGTTTCTCACAGTGTTGCTGCCATACACCTTTTCATAGTCCTTTCTTTCTCTGCCCTGACTGTGGTCAGAACGTGCGCGAGGATGAGCAGGGGATGATGTGGAGAATGACGGGGTACAAGCGGGCGGCTGCAGGGACAGCTGAGATGGGGAGGGCACGAGTGACCGCGTGTGCGAGAGCGTTGTGACAACAGGAGGCAGAGATTGTCAGTCCCACGGGGAAGATTGCAAGGGCCGACAGGGAAGAGAAAACCCCAGAGACAGTCTTTTTCTATGTACTATTTTTTTCCACAGATGAAATCCAAACTCTCATCGACCTGAAACTGAGACCTGTCTAAACCCCCATAGTTCTTTTCTACCATCGTAAGCCCCAAATCTCATTTTACAGAGAATCTCCTCCTCCTAGAGAATGTTCTCATTCTACCACAACAGTGAACTGAATTTCCAGGTCCTGTATCCACTTCCCCTATAATTTTCTCATATATTTTCCATCAGAAACCAGCCTGGTGTGGCTTTTCACTCCTTAACTGGTTTCTTCATAGGTAGCATTGCACAAAAATTAGGAACACAGTCTTGGCAAAGTGCTTTTAAACCAAAGGGACTTTCAGTTTTCCAGTGTTGCCTTTAAGGATTCACAGTTCTGAGGTGGGAGCATGTATACCTTTTGCCTGACCTTGCTGTTTTTGCAAGTGGTTCACTCATCTTACACATGTCTACAGGTAGTTTCCCCTACTCAAAGAAGTCAAATCATAAAATTCAGCCTTTGATTCCATTTTGCCATGTGCTTTTCATACCTTAGATGGAGTGATCCTATGGGGTGTTTCTAAGTCTGTTGAGTCTCTGCCCCTTCATGACTTCAACACAGTTTCCAAGTAATACAGGTCTACTATTAAACTGTCCATGTCATACTGGGTTGTTGCGTTTGGGGTTTTTTTCAACAGCCCTATTTGCAACAAGAGATAGGAGACAGTGGGAGAAGAGCTAAAGAAAAAGTGAAACTGAAGTTATATAAGAAAATTAAGTTCACCATTTGGTACTGACATAGCATGTTTTGTAACCTATGGATTCAATAAACTCCCAACCAACCTGTTGAGGGCTATCACAGTACCTGTTTCTCCCACATTCCTCCTTGCTGTTTCACCATTTTACCGTAACTAATCCAATTCCTGCTATTTCTGCACTAATAATAGCCTCCCGTGCAAATGAGATTCTTTTTAATAACATGTAAAGTTATGTATATTTAATATCATAAAGTAAGGTGTGGACTTTGATAAAGTCAGAGGATCTGGAAGAAGCCGCACAGGAGTCCCCTTCAGCTCCCAGAAGGAAACCCAGGCACTGCCACACAGAGCAGATTGTTAACAGTGTGCTATCCCAGTGCTCTGCATGTGCAAGGAGACTCTCCCCTCTCTATCCACTCAATGCAAGGGAGCACTACACACTCATCCTTGCTTGGTTTTTGCTTTGCAGCAATAACGCTGGCTACATGTGATACAAAGATGAGATTCGGAATGTCTAGGATTTGCTGCTATTTCCAGTTGAAATGTGGTTACACGATAAAGGATTCAAGATTAATCTGCTTGAAATGCTAGAGATGTTAGGTGACAAGAAGCGGGGAACAATGATTTAGAAATGGCAGCTCAATTATGCAGCTTGGAGGAAAACAAGCAAAGACTGAAATTGAGATTAAATGCCTTTAATTCATTCTATTTTGAACCGAAATTTGGATAACATTCGCTTCCTGGTGAACAGCCAGGCTCAGCTGCAAATAATGCTGTCTAAAGAGCAGTCTGAAGGCAGTTAACAAAGGAGATGAAGCACTCACTGCTCTTCAGAAGCTTTAGGCAGTTGCAGGAGGGAGACAGGAAGGGAAGAACATTCTCCTTGAGAGATTCTCCACATAGCTTTGGCCAAATGAGCAAGTCCAAATGTTCCCATGAAGCAGGAGTTAACTGAGAATTTCTTTCTCTCTGTTTATACAGTCACTCGGCCATATGACAGCCATAGACCATGAATAGTCACGATAAACAACCATGTCAGATTAGCTCCCTCTACACTTGAGAGGACAAGGCTTAGTTCATAGTGTGTCTACTGAGTTTGTTGGCTCATTCTTCAAGGTTAGGCCTGAACAGCGTTGACTTTTTGAGCTTTGCCAAGGCTGCCCTCAAGAGGAGACTCATATTCCATGTGGAGCAAGCGTCTGAGTGCAGGCCACTTATGTAGCCTGCCCATACTTGGATGGTTTGGGCAACCAGCTCTAGGTGACCCCATTTGAACAGAGACCTTGGACTAGATGACTTCCAGTTGTGCCTTCCAGCCTCAACTGTTATTCTATACCTTGTGCACAAGTTACAGAATTACAGAATCACATACTCGGTTGGAAGGGACCACAGTGGATCATCTGGTCCAACCTCCCTGCTTAAACAGGATCATCCCAGAGCACATGGCACACAATTGTGTCCAGACAGTTCTTGAATATCTCCAGTGAGGGAGACTCCACACCCTCTTTGGGAAATCTCTTCCAGTGCTTGATCACCTGCATGGGAAAGAAATTCTTCCTCATATTCCTGTGCATCGGTTTCTGCCTGTTGCCTCTTGTCCTATTGCTTGGTACCACCAAGAAGATTCTGACTCCATCCTCTTGACACCGTTCCTTCAGGTACTTACTGTAGTGGGTTGACACTGGCTGGATGCCAGACACCCACCAAAGCCACTCTCTCACTCCCCTCCACAGCTGGACAGGGGAGAGAAAATATAACAAAGAGTTAATGAGTTGTGATAAGGACTGGGAGAGATCACTCACCAAATACTGTTGTGGACAAAACAGTCTTGAATTAGAGATATTAAATGAATTTATTGCTAACAAAATCAGAACAGGACAATGAGAAGTAAAATAAGACCTTAAAAAACACCTTCCCCCCACCTCTCCCTCCTTCCCAGCTCTACCTCCTCCCCTACAGCACCTCAGAAAGACAGGTCAGTTCATCACACATTGCTTCTGCCACTGCTCAGGGAGATGAGTCCTTCCCCTGCTCTGCAATTACAGCTGTGCAATAACTTTTTTTAATCCATCTTCTTAAGAATGTTGTCACAGAGGTGTTACCATCATTTTGAATTGGCCCAGCCTTTTCCCGTAGCACATCTGCCTTGGAGCCACCAGGGATTGGTTCTGGTGGACATGAAGGAAGCTTCCAGCATCTTCTCACAGAAGCCGCCTGTAGTCCCGCCGCTACCAAACCTGGCCATGCAAACCCAATACTGCTATATTCACTGATGAGGTCCCCTCTCAGTCATCTCTTCTTGAGGCTGAGCAGGCCCAGCTCTTTCAGCCTTTGCTCATAAGAGACATGCTTCAGTCCCTCAATCATCCACTGGTCCCACTCCAGGATCTCCATGTCTCTTTTGCCCTGAGGAGTCCAGAACTGGATACAGCATTCCAGGTGCAGCCTCACCAGAGCTGAAGAGAATGGCAGGATCATGTCCTTCGACCTGCTGGCAATGCTTTCACTAAGGCATCCAAATCCAGTGCCTATTTTTCCATTGCTTTTATAATTCTCATAAGTTACTGAGAGCAGTATTCAGAGCAAGCATACACGTATACATATACACACACACATTAAGAAAAAAACACAACAACTGATACTGTAACATTTTACTTTCTGATAGAAATCACTATCCCAACCTATTCTAAATTCTGCATATTTTATCCCATTTACAAACAAGCCAGCCACTTTCTCCCCAGGAATAGTTTACTTCTCTAATGTAAGATAGAGAGTATTTTCACTTTCTTTTAAGATAGCCTAGAACAGGAGCAGTATTTGAACACCTCGAATTACAGTGCCTGAGAGCACGGAGTAATACCTCAGTCGTTTGATTTAAGCAGCTGCCTGCAAATGGGAACATATCAATGACTAGCTGAGGTGTTCCTAATAAATCTATTACCTTGACACAACAGTAAATATAGATGTTCCTCATTTCACAAAGGGAGAAACTGAAGCACAGTAAAACCCATTAGTAATGCGTAATCAATGAGTCAGAGTAAAGAAAAGGAAAGGAAGGATATCAGGAAAATCTATATGACTGAAAAGAGTGAAAGAACAAAGAGATGTGAAAGTTTGGCTGAAAGGCTTATAATGACCTTAATGTGTACTTACCCATTTAAATGCATAGAAATGGCACACTTAGAGTTGAAAAGTTTGGTACCTGCATTTTTAACTGACTGGAGGGAAGTGATTCTGTTTTCCTTGAGTCACTCCTAAGTTGCTTTGTTTGGACATAGCGGGGGAAACAAACAAACAAACAGAAAATAACTCCACAAAATGCGTGAGTTGCTTGATATAGTATAGCATCTACGAAAACAGCTTGTCATGGTTCTCAGCTAAATTCACTGAGAATGGTCCTGGTTTTTTTCTTGTTTTTTTCTGTTCCTTCCTACATAACTGCAGTCAGATGTTTAACCCTTGGAGTTCTACATATGTTCCAGCAGTAACATGCATCTAAGACTTCTCTTTATAACATTCTCATGCATTTCAGATAAAGTGTGCAAAATCAGTATCCAGTCAGAATTCCCCATCTGCAGGTGCCAGTAGCAGCACGTAGCCATTGTTTTACACAGAATGAAATGGTCACAGAAAGCCATAGAGACATATACCACACCCAGCAAGGAACAAACTGACAGCATAAACAAGAAGGCCATGAATAAGGAAGAAACCAAACTGATACCTCTTGGAGTCCTTTTTTTTTTTTTTTTAAATCAGAAGGATATAGGACTTATGACCAGGAGCACAGGAATATAAGGAAAATATTTTTGCACATGTAGGAGGTAGACTGTGGAGCTAAAAAAAGAAAATCATCAGGGAGACACACAATCAGTAAAGCTGCATGAAAAACAGTATTCCCCTTCTGTGAAAATTCCTAAGATTTTGCAGTTTCCTGTGCTAAATCACAATAAGTCAAAATCTAAAAATTATTCATAAATGAAGCAAATGAAAAAAAAACTGTCTGGACAAAGAGATTTTGTTTTGATCATTTTGAAGGTCATGTGTTTAGAGGTGGCTTAATTTTATAAAGGAAAAATCAGTTGTCAAAAAGAAATTGGATTTGTTTATTTTTTCCAGGAGACTAAAGCAAGATGTCAAAGTTCACATAAAAAAATGAGACTAAACCTTTCCCATAAACAGGCTTTTTCTGAAAAAACAGATTTTTGAGTAAGAAAAAAAGCCACTGAGAATTCTGATGCAGTCATAGCAATCTAATAACCTCTTCCACATCTCAGACCCTAGTAAAGAGCTATTATGAGCCAGTAGACAGACCTTTCTTCTGTGGGTGTTCTCTCTTTCCGCTTTTAACCACAACACCTTTCTTGTGTAATAGATGTTGTGAAGGCATTTCTGGACATTCACGCACATGAAAGAGAGGAAAGAGGTGGAATTTACTCTTTCTTTCCAAATCTGGCATCAATGAAATGAAGTTAATAAAAAGTTAATGCAACTTAGATAACAACTACAATTCAGATTGCTATAGACGAGTGATTATGGTAACAAAAAAAAACCCTGGAGCCAAAGTAAAAAAATCAGCTGGAACCATCTAGTACTTGAGAAACACAGACCCTTTAAATGCCAGTGGTCTCTGTCCTTAGTTTCAATGTGAACATTGAATGTATTACCCTACAGCTTGAGTATATTCAATGTGTGGATAATAGTCTCATAAAACAGCTCCATCAGCATCATGATGTCTTTTTTCTGGTGTACCCAGAATAAACAGTGTTCAGAAAAAGACACTGGACTACTCATTAAACTATTCTTAATGTGTTTCATGTTGTAATAATGCAATTCCTCCAAGAAAAACATGTTTGTCTTTATTGCAAGTGTTCATCAGCAAGGAGCAGACAGTAGCTGAAATGCAATTTACAATAAAAGAATCCAAGTGGTTAATTAGGGTATACATCAACCCTTTAGTGGATGTAATATAGAAACATGCAGAACAAACTAATAAAAAATTCCTAGGTTGATGCATATAAGTCCTTGGTAATTTTTAAAGCTACACATGAAATATAGGGAACTGTAGTCAAAATTGCGTTAGCAATTCAAACTTCAGTCACAAACCGTAGCCCAGCTGTCTACAAGAAGCAGGAAAGATTTCAGTTTGCATTGTCAGATTTTCTGTAGAGGATAGAAAAGCATAAAATGTGACCTTTCTTGTGGTCATCAGAAACGGTCAACAATTCAACAGACTGGTTATTCTGATCCTTATGAGCAGCAGGCAGTCTGAGAACTTAGTAGCAGGATGGCAATTCAAAGCCAGCAGGGTAGGGAATAAACTACTCAGAATGACAGAGATGGAATGAATGTCATCTAACCTGGTCTTCTTCTGGGAAAAGGTGGCTCCCTTAGTGGACGAGAGAAAGGCTGTGGGTGTTGTCTACACAGACTTCAGTAAAGCCTTTGACACCATTTCCCACCGCATTCCCCTGGACGAACTGGCTGTTTATGGCCTGGGTGGGTGTGCTCTTTACTGAGTGAAAACCTGGCTGGATGTCCAGGCATGGAGAATGGTGGCGGATGGAGCTAAATCCAGCTGGTGGCCGGTCACAAGTGGTGTTCCCCAGGGCTCAGTACTGAGGCCAGTCCTGTTTAACACCTTTATTGAGGACTTGGATGAGAGGAGTGAAGGCACCCTCACCTTGCGGACAAACCCAAGCTGGCTGGGAGTGTTGATCTGCTGGAGGGTAGAAACGCTCTGCAGAGGGATCTGGACAGCCTGGATTGATGGGCTGAGGCCAATGGTGTGAGGTGCAGCAAGGCCAAGTCTGAGGTCCTGTACTTGGGTCATAACAACCGCAGGCATCGCTACAGGCTTGGGGGAAAAGTGGCTGGAAAGCAGCCTGGTGGGAAAAGGGCCTGGGGGTGCAGGCTGACAGCTGCTGAACATGAGCCAGGCTGTGCCCAGCTGACCACAAAGGCCAATGGCATCCTAGCCTGTGTCAGCAATAGTGTGGCCAGCAGGACTGGCCGGTGACTGTCCCCAGGTACTTGGCACCGGCGAGGTCAGTTTTGGGCCCCTCACTACAATGTCTTTTGACATTGATGTGCTGGAACATGCCCAAGGGCAACAAAGCTGGGGAAAGGTGTGGAGCACCAGTCTTATGAGGAGTGGCTGAGGGAGCTGGGGTTGTCTAACCTGGGGAAAAGGAGTCTGGGAGGGGTGGAGGCCAGATCTCATCACTCTCTCTACAACTAAGGTGGTTGTAGCAAGGTGGGGGTCAGTCTCTCAGTTACTTTTAGAAGCAACAAGAGATAGGACAACAGGAAATGGCCTAAAATTGCACCAGGGGAGGTTTAGATTCGATATTAGGAAAAATTTCTTCACTGAAAGGATTGTCAAACATTGGAACAGGCTTCCCAGGTAAGTAGTTCTTCCCAGGTAAGAGTCCTCCTGCTGGAGGTATTTAAAAAGATGTGTAGTTGTGGCACTTAGGGACATGGTTTTGTGGTGGACTTGGCATTGTTGGGTTAATGGTTGAACTCCATGATTTTCTTTTTCAGCCAAAATGATTTCATGTTTCTGTGTTCCATATTTTGCTTATTTATAGCTAAATCTAAAGCTGCATCAATGATTCCTTTAATTACCTTAGCATTTCTAACCCAAGCATTTAGGGGCAAGGACTGATAAAATATTGTGCTATGGGGTCATATAACAAAGAGATGTTTAGATGTTTTAGTCCAGAGCCCTTCTGTTGTAGTGCATGGTGTAACAAGCATTTCCCCAAAACAGCACATAGAGCTACCTGTCCTGCACAACATGGCACAAGCTCAAGGCGGTAGCAGAAGATCAAAAGTCACCTGCAACATATGACAAGAAGAAAATGATGAAATGCCCAGGTTGCCTTAGGATGTAGGTGACACCCTTCTGTTATCCAGGAAAACATAAACCACATTCAACAATCCCTGACCTTCTGACCTGGGAAAACTTCCTCCTGCCTTCAGATCTAGTGATTAATTTAATCCCGACTCTATAAATGCAGTACGTCAGCTAGACACCTCCCAACATCCTGCCTTGCAACCATATCAGAAAGCTGACATTTCCAGGGAAAAGGAGGGGAATGTCTCCATGCCCTGCCAGCTGTACCCTGACGTACTGGATCGCTGTGGTGCAAATGGAATGCAAACAAACAGCGATGCCACATCCTTCCAGAACATCTGAAACTTCACCTGCTAACTCCTATAATTACATTAACCTTCCTTGCAACTTCCTCATACTGGTGACTCAGTGCTATTTTATGGTCAGACAAAACCTTCAGGTGTCTTTTTGCCACCTTTTCCTATTATGGTCTAAAGTTTACTGCAGAAGTTTCCATTTGAAGTCCCTAAGAACATGTCTTTGAACAAGGCACCCTCCCATTTCTATCCTTTCCATAACATTACAGTCTCTGTTTTTATTATTCCAGGGGAGAAGGGCATCTGTTTCTTTCTCACTACTGATGGAGCCGTGCTTTGACTGTCAAGAGCAATCAGCTTTAGTCTCTGTGGCCTCCACAAACACAGACCTGTCCCTTACTGCAGGGATGCTAATGGATATTGTATCCCACTGCTTTTTCACTCCTTCAAACAATAGCTCTCTGCACACAATACACAATAGCAACTGGAGAGAAACAACAGAAAAGTGAAAAGAAATGAGAAACAGATTGTTTATAGTAGCAGAGGGATTAGTGCGGGGAGGAGGGGGGGGGAATTCTTAAAATTATTACTTTGTGACTATTCCTCATTAAGTTTCCCAAAGTCCACACTAAATTTTCCAAAGCTAAAAAGGCAGCACGTTTTAGCCATTTGTGGAGGGGTTAAAATCAGACAAAATGTAGTAATTATCTTTTCACAGCATGATGTATTGCCATCTTGTGGCTGGTTTACCTATACCGTGCTGAAAATGTGAATAAGATGATTACACTTTTCTTTTTGCAATCTTATGTAAGCATAACCATTAAAGAAATGTGAGGGAGGTCGATCACAAGTGAATGAAGTATCACATAAACTGACAAAAAGCTCAGCTAAACTTAGTACCATTCGATCAAACTATTTCTCCTTCACGTGTGGCTGCTGTTTTTCTCAACTGTAACCTGTATATCAATTGCTTCACTTATGTCCTTCTTATTTTTTGCATTACATTTAATTAAATGCAGTTCAGTGAATTTTTTCTTATTTTTGCTTTTTAATATATTTAATATTTGACTCTGAAAATAAAAATTCCTCTAATCAGATTCTGTGAAATTGTTGAAGTAAGTTCAGCAGGAGCTTTGATGTGACCAACAAGTAAAATAATTAGCTAAAAAAGCATCTACAAAATGCAAAAACAAAAGCTATATTGCAACAGTGTATTAGTTACATGTTTATATATCCTGCTCAATAGAATTATTTTTCCCTTAGGTATATCTCCAGAATACCCACATAATAAGCATCTGCACAGAAAATTAAATACGGTAAAGGGAGGGATCTCTGCTCAGTTATATACATGAGGCCGAGACATGTCCTCCTGAACAGGAGTAGACTTGGGCTGGCACTTTAATGCTTTCCTGGATTAATGCCCATGAAGAGATCTGTGTTGATTATGAAACTGTCCTGCTTTGGTGACAGTGAGAAGAATAAATCACAAAGTGACTCCTAGTGGTTTCATCATTCTTTGATCTCACTCTCTTTTTTCATAAAGATGTAAATCAGATATGACAAAATCAAGAGAAAATACAGTGGAACCAAGTGAAGTTACACTGGTAATAAATAAACATTAAAACAAGATAATCACTCTCAGTTACCATTTAACAATCTTCCTTTAGAAAATCTTCTGGATTTTGAAGCCTTTTACACTTATTCTAGTGTTGCCTGAATTTGAGTTGTTCAATATTGAAGAAACCTGAAGTTTCTTCAGTGTGAAGAAGGTGACACCCTCATTTGACCTTCTGCTTCCAAAGGTGGCTGAAGCAACTTCCCTGCAAGAGAGTTGTGAACAATTGCATACCTTCAGTGTTTGCATGCGGATTTCTTAAAAAAAAAAAAGTAAAACTAACTGAAAAACACCCCCCAAATCCAACCACCACCCAACATGGCAGCTCCCTCTTTCCTGTGGTCCGCTCCACAGTTGTGGCCAACTGTTCCCTAGCAGAAACAAGAAGGACCAATTTTCACAGGCTTCCACATGGGAAAGATGAACAAACAGATGGCAGAACATGACCCTGGCATCAACTACTATTCCCCAATGATAACTGTTGATACCAGCATGTACTTCCTAGAGCAGTTCTTAGGCAGTCCTGCAGCTGCAGCACACAAAGCTCACACTAAGCAAAAGATCATCAAGAAAAACTGCTGATCTTCCCCGGAAGCAGAGACAAATCACTTCCTTTTTATAGTCCTCTGCCCTCCATTTAGCTTTTACCGAGGATCGGAGCGGAGAAACAATCACAATATTCATTTGCTGGGAAGGAGAGAAAAAACCTGGAACTGATTTCCAGCCATAGTTTCGCATTCAACTGTGTCACTTAGAGCAGTTTAAACAATCCCAGGCCTCCTTCCTCACGCTCTTTTCTCCATCTTTGGGGTGCAAATGCAAGTGTTTTTCCCCAAACTCTATCAGACAGCTGTCCTGTCTGAAAAATAACCTGCCAAAATGAATTTGGCTATTTTGTACCCAGTCCCTTGTGTAATTCATTGCTCACCTACATGGGCAGTAGAAGAGAGAGAAGAGGTAATGCTGCAGCAATTAGCCATAGGAACAGAGAGGGGATTGCAGGTAGAACCTGCTTGCTTTCATGCTGAGTTCCTGAAATGTACATCAAGTTTCATCTATAGAGTCCTTCTTCCTTTTTCAGAATGCATTACCATTTTCAGAAAGCATTAAGCTTTCAGAAAGCTGTCTCTTGAAGAGCTCAGGCCAATTAGGACTGTTTGTACTACAATTTGGGCAACACAGCGATAGAAAATATCTATACATAAATAGGAATTTCAAAACTGCCTTGGCACTTTTCTCTAATGGATTTGAACATCTGTTTTGAAGTGTAACTGTGCTTGTGTAACAATTCCCAGGGTATTAACTCTATTGGCTGAACAGAGCAAATCCAGGTCCTTCCGTGCTTAAAACACAAGTCCCACAGGATTGCCAGTTTTCCCTAGATAAGCAATTAATTCAGCAGGTAGCAGCAGCAGCAGACACTGATGAGCCCACGCAGTGGGTTGTGTTCTACATAACCAACCTCTAAATTTCACTCTCAACACTTTAGATGATGAGAAGGGGAGGTGAGGCAGTTGGCCAGACTGAATTAACTTGTCTGTGTTCCAGGTGAACCCCTGATTGCTGGTGTTAATAAAATGTGCAGCAGAAGGTGGCCCTGAAATCCTAACTTCACTTATTTTTTTGTGTTCTGCAAATAGAAAGGCCCTGGTCTAGGCATGAAGAAGATACAACAGCCTCAAAAATGAGCTAAACCATGCTTCATATTTTTTTCAATTATGCTGTGAAATCCAAACCAGTTGGCAAAATGGATCAGCTGCCAGAGTTGAACAGAGCATGGCTGGGGCCCTGCAGCTATGTTCAGTTTAGCTGTAAGTTGTGCTGGGAGGCATTATGTGTTTAAGGTCCAAGTATAAGATGATGACACTTGGCATTTCCTAGAAGCTGATAGCTGCAGGTAGTGGCAGAGCAACTGGCTGTGATGCAGCTGTACTGTCATTGCTGCCACTCTTCACACAGGGTGACTGCAAGTGCCCAGAGGTTTGTTCCTGTTCAGTTTCTGCATTTCTGCTTTGTATTTAGAGCAAACACTCCTCCCTAGATAACTGCAGGTAGGATGTCTCCTGGCTTTCTCCAGGAGCTGCAGGGAACCCTAGTAGGAGTGTCTTGAGACACACAGGAATTGTCATCAATGACAGAAGGTATTATTCAAAGGAAAATGTGAATTTGAAGTACATGTCATTTAAAGATGTCTCATTAGATAAAATGTGCCTTCATCTGGAGTTACTGATTCCTGTCCAGAGAGTCAATCACTACATACTATGTCTGAATAATATAAATGCCTTTCTTGATAAATTAAACCCTTGAGCGCTATTTTTGGTGGTGGTGGTGTTTTTTTACTTTGAACTGTATTAAACGAAAAGGGTATTGATTGGACCTGGCAGGTGGTAAAGGAATTTATCCAGGGTGCAACCTCTTCAAGTCCAGCCAGTTTCAGCTTTCCTATTTTAAAAGCATTAACCATTTGCTCTGTGCCTGGCAGTTGGGGAAGAGAAACCATGGAATGCAATGGAATTACTTTACTTCTTGGGAGGCAAGTGGAAGGAGACAAGGGTTTTAGTAATGACTTCAAAGTTGTTACCACGTCATCTCTGATGCATATATGAAGTTGAGCACCTTGGAAAATGCTGTACATATCCTCTGTAGAATGCAGTGCTGAAGCTCTCTCAAGAAAATTGCCGACACTGAAATCAGACCTGAAAAGCATCCAAATCACATAGACTGGGAGAGGAAATATCATGTAAGGAAAATAGAAGAAAAAGCACCTACATAAGAGGTTTAATTCAAAATCATTCTTGAAAAGTAAAGCTACTGGAAAACAAGGAAGGGGATCATAGACTACAATCTCAAGGTTTTCATTAAAAGCATACTAGAAATCATGGAAGCATTTTTTAGGAATCAGAGAATATCTGTGTTAGTAGTACTGTTAAAACCTTAAAGATGAAAATAATTTACAATTATGGGCATTTATAATGCTGTACTTATATGTGACACTTTATAGATACAATGGAACTGATTTTAGGTGCATTAACCTGAGCATCTGAAATGCCCTTTCAACACCTCCTGAAATCAGTGGGGGGTTTCTCAGCTTCCTCAAGTGTTACTTCAGCCATGACAAGAAAATCCTGAAAACAGCAGGATATTTTATATATAAAGATTGTTGAATCAAGAGCAGAAGACAAGCATCACACTCTTTTGAGCTTAAGTGCAGAAACTCTTTTTCTCAACATCAAGTCTGGCAAGGCAGCTGTAAAACTCTCTTGCTTCTAACAAGCTCCGCTGATATCTCCAAGGAAAAGTTCTTATTTTTTCAACATTTTCTTGATGTATACTGTGTGCTGGGGTTCTGCTGATAAAATGGGTGCATAACAGATGCAGATTTGTCCATGGTACGCTGGAAGGCAAAAAGTGACAACATGCTAATTCCCACAAAGATTTTGCACCCAAATGGTGTTTGTCACTTTATATTCCATATCCTTCATCCCACCACTCCTGCCTAGATGATGGATGGGACTCAACTCCTGCTCCAATGATGTGTGTGATGGCTCTAGCTGCAGTGCAGAAGTAAGACTCCATAAGCACCTGTCACTTTTCTTAGGTTAGGGTTGCAAAATAAAAGGTGTAACCTTACCACAAAACAAAACTACCATGTTACATGGCCTTGATTGTCATTGAATGTGAGCAGAACTACATCATAGTCTATACTTATAATTATTATAATTTGGTTATAATAAACAAAGCTGTGAAATAAAAGGTTAGCTTTACATTATTCATCTGCTTCTTGAAACAGCACTTACTGCTGCTGGAATTCCATGTTTATCACATCCCACAGGCTGCCAAGCCAAATCTGCCCTACTTTGAAAGAAATTATAAATTCAAATTGGTTTATGCCAGTCCTGACAACTTCACCAGGAATCTAAAAGCCCATGTGGTTGGCAGCATCACCAGGAAGAGAGGTTTTGAAAGGTTTGGAATAGGAATGGAGTGAACAAGGCTGTAGGTACTAGATGATGCAGAAAGGACACCCATCCTTCCTCTGCTGAATGTTAATGGGGTGGGGGGGAAGCACGGGAAGGATGATAATCACTGGAGGCTGCAGACATGATTCTGGAGAGATAAATGGATTTTGATTAAGTATCAGGATGCATTTTCTCTTCTTTTTTTCATCTTACTCTTCAACACAGAATGACCCTTTGGGTGCAGTCCCAAACCTTGCTGAAGACTGCTATCAATTCAGTAGACTCAGTGTGACACTTTCTAAATTACTTTATTCGCTTCAGAAGAATACAGGCAGCAAGAACACTTTTTGACACCTTGGTGAAGTCATGAGTATCTCTAGTCACACTCAAATGCAGCTGCTTGAGACCGTATGTCCGTTTCATTTTAGCAAAACAAATTGATTTCCTGAATGCAATAAGAAGAGGTTAAGACTTAGTTCCAACTCTGCATGCTAATACCAGGCAAAGAAAAATCCACGTCTCTGTCGACAAAAATGTAAACAAAAGAAGAATTGAGAGGTTTTTTTAATCACATCATTAAGCTGTCCTAATTACATCATTATAATGTAAACAACATTTATGGAATAAGCAATTCAGGACAGTCAGATCTGAAGCCTTTCCACTGTCACCAATCATAGTCAGGGAGGAAAGTTACACTTATGACCTAACTCCCCTGAAGATATCATGATCCACCACCCAGTTATCCTGTTTGAAAACTGCATTTCTGCCCTCAGATCTCTAGAATTTCTTACCTTAGTTTTTAACAGACTACACCTTCAGGAAAGGAATAATTCTGTGTCTGTTGTATTTACTTCAGCCTTTAAATGTCCAGGACTGTGCATAGTGACTGTGGGAGGGGAGGGAGGGGAAAGTCCATCCTGCAGTCCTTGGGAAGTAATGCTCAAGTTGCTTTTCAATACAGCCCCAGCTGTCCATATTGCTCTGAGCTCTTTGTGCCCGAAGTGCAGCCCTTTTCAACCAAGTCCAGTGGTTTTGATATGATACTTAAGTAGTGCTGCGAACCCAGAACACACCTCAGCTAAAGCTAAGCTATCTTCCTTCACAATGATGCTAAACTAAAAAGAACAATAAATTACACCTCTTTCCCCAAATCAAATTGCTTTTCCTATGATGAAAATCTACGTTACTACATCTTGGTGGCCTTTCAGTGGAGTTCTTTGCCATCCATTATGCCAGGCTTATATCCAAGGAAATCAACAACTGTCCCCTACTCAGACTTCCTACCCCACGGTACAGACATCCTCTGTGGTGTAGACCTCCTCCAAAGTGTTTCTTTTTTGCTATTCCTCAGTCTCTTCTCACATTTAGAGACACAAAAACTGCCACACTGCATCAGGTTAAATGCCAGTTTAGCACAGAACATGGACTCAACAGCACTTATTAGCCAGTATTTCAGGAACCAGAAGTATCCCATGATATAGTAGAAGTACAGTGATGAAATAAATGCAGCTTTCCACCAATTAGCTGTTTAGGAGCTGATATTTGAGGATTTTTACTGGGCCACAATGTTTAATTCTCAGAAAGTTGATACTTTTTATTTCATCTAATATCTACTTTTTAATCCTTTTGGCCTTTTCTTGCAAAGAATGCTATGACTTAATTTTGAATATTGTAAAAAATAATTCTTTTTGTGTTTTTTTTTAATTCACTGCTGATAAGATCATTGGATATCTCCTCAACCCCAACAACAAAAAAATTGCATGTACGAATTTCTAATTCACCTTCTCTAAACCATTCGTAGTCCTGTAGGCTTTTATCGTATTGCCTTCTCATCCATCTCTTTTTCAGACTGGAGAGCCAGAGTCTGTCTTTGCTGTTGTGTATCTTTGATCACCTTGCAGCCCTTCTCTATCTCATCTCCAGCTTTCTTATACCTGCCTTGAGGCTGCTGGGGAAGAACTGTACACTCCTTCAAGCTGCGGAAGCACAGTGAATTTATGCAGTGACATAAGAATATTTTCTGGGTTTACTCCATCCCTTTCTCAATAATTCGTAGTGTTTCAGTTATTCTTTTGACCTCCCCTGAGCATGGATCAGATGTTTCCAGAAATCTATTCACAGTCACTCCAAAATTTATTTCCTGGATAGTAATAGCTAATTTAGAGCCTGTTAATATGTATGAATAGTTTGAGTTATTTTTATTCCATTTGCATTACTTTGCACTTATGAGCATTAATTTTCATTTGTCATTTTATTAGCTAGTTACACAGTATTATGAGATTCTGCTACTCTTTGCAGTCAGCTTTAGATTAGACTGTTCTGAATAATTTGTCATCAGATGCAATCATCTCAATGCAGTATTTATCCCCTTTTCCAGCTCTTTCCAGCTTCATACTTTCCATTCTCTGCATCACAGGCAGATTTTTCTAGAACATGGTCATCGCCCCCTTCTCAGTCCTTTTCTAGGCTTCCTCCTCAGAAGACCATGGAAAAAAAAAAAAAAGATGTTCCTGAATCTCCCATTCAGTTAGCACATCTACAACAGGCTGTCTGTGTGGGATTCATCCCACCTAACTTTAGATGGTGACATCTATTTCTGAGCCAAGCTCTCTCTATAATCAAATAGAGAGGAAATAGGCAGTGCTACAGTGGAAGTGATCCAGCTCTAATGTAAATGCCTAAAATGCATCAGATGATTCATGTCCCAAAAGTGTTTATTCCTCCTCATTGACTCCAAGGGAGTCTAGAGTGAGTGGAACAGATGCAGATCATCTACGTCAGAGGCAGAGACATCATAAATTAGGTGAGAAGAATCCTGCTTTTCCCACGCAGATCTCACTGGGCTGCAGCTACATCATTTTTCTGATGGACTAAAAATCCAAGAATCACATTCTTTAAAGACCTCAAACCTGGAATAGGGGAGGACTGGGCTTACCAGAAGTCTGCAGGGCAGCATCTTTGTGATTTCCCACTCAGGGAAAATGCAACTCTCTTTGCCCTGTATGCCACATGGCAAGGGACCCGCGTGTAGCCAGGAGCTGGTCCAGCTGGATGCAGGCTTCCTAGAACAGAGAGGGTATAGCTGTGCACAGGCAATATTTCACATGCCCTGTCCCCCATTCCTGCACTATCCTGGCTCCAGAATACCATAATGGCACCACAGTTGCTATCAGAATGCTTTGTCTTTCTGATCTTCCCTTGGAAGGGTTGATTTGCATCATTGCACCATTTCTGTAGCATCACGTCTTCCACAGAAAGAACAAGCTTATAATGGATATGTGTACTTCAGCTTCCCTGCCCCATCTTACTCACCATCCTTTCCATTCCAAATCACCTGTCACAGCAATCAAAAGTCATGCCTGGCAGGGCATCATTCACTTACAGCTTTCACGCTGTTCCCTCCAGAAGCTAATGGTAAAAGCTGCATTTCTAAAAAAGCAATGTTCCCACAACAGTCCACTGAGGTAGCTAATATAATCCTGAGACACTTGGTAAAGTTACCTCTGAGATCTGTTTTACAGACAATAATACAGAGGAAAAGTGCTGAACTCAGGGTGTACAGAAAAAAGAAAATATTCTAAAAAAATCTTATTCCTTTTCCTTTATGCAGTATTCACCAGGGCACAAACATCCAGGGAGAATCTTGTTCTAAAGCTTTAAAATGTTACTGCAAATTAATGTGCACTGGCTAATACCCTTAAGCAACTGAACTACTCTGAAAACATAGCTTATAAAAATACTTGTTCCTCTGTCAAGGAAATACTCACAAAACACAGCCTATAAAAAGTCTTTAAAAATAGAATTATTTCTCTTATCTCCAATTAGACTACAAGCTGTCTGAGATAAGAGCAATGAAGCAATAAAATAAATTATAGTAGATAGACAATACTGTTGCTTAACTTAGGAGAAATAGAAATATTGAAGATGGTAACAACACAATCTTTTATTCATTTTTATTTTATTATAATCTTCTTCACTACAGCTGAATGTGGAAGACCCGTGTCCTCTCCAGACAGAAGCCACTGGACATGGTGTTTGGCTTGGAATTCTTGCCCAGAGAGTGGTGAGTAATGCCAGCCCAGGAATGCAAAGGAGAGCAGCGATTCTCATAAAAGAAAGCTTGAACCAAGAGAGAAGGTTTATAAGCAAAGGATTATTTAAGACTATTCCATGATGAAAAGGACAGAATGCCATTAATCTAATTACCTAATTTTTAATCCAGCATTCAACACAGACATCTTGTACATTTTTTCATGTGAGTAATGGGAGACACTTTGCAAAATCCCTTATATACTCCCAGAAACTATTCTGAGCAATGAGATAGAAAGCACTGAAATTCAGTGTAAAACTCTACCAAATGCCTGATAACTAAAACTTTAAGAAACTATGACAGGGAGATGGAGGCTAAGCTAATATAGTGATGTATTTAAAGAAAAATCACATGATTGCTGTAATAAACTGGGACTGTATGAAGGTAAAGTTCTTCTGTGCCCAGTGGTACAATGTGGATGTCCCAGCTGAGTGCCCACCTCCAGTCCATTTTACTGTCAGTGGAGAAAAATCAGATATTTCTGGGGTATAATCAGTTTTTTCTTAAATTAGACCCTTAAATTAGGACACAGCTGTGGAAACCCCACATCCAGAATGCTGTCTTGTGAGCAGGCTCCCACCTCTGGATTCCTACTGCTCATTTTTTATTAAGGAATTTTCTAGCTATTATTGAATGCAAATGATGTGTCTCAAGAGCCTTATTATTTATCTACTCATTCAGAAAATCTCACTGAGCTGCATTCTTGTGTAACTGCTTAGGACCTGCACAAATGCTAATGGACCACTCTTATGCTTGTCTGAAATTGATTCCTCCCCGCTACATAGAAGAGTTTTCCACAGGGCTTCTTCTTCCCAGAGTTATTCATAGGGCTTCTTCTTCCCCTATTATTTTTTATCTTGGGAAGTTAACAGACTTGCAGTCACAAACTTGAATTTCAGCATTATGTATATTTTATATGTCATATCTAGTATAAAATATATATGATAAATACTCTCCTTCATTAGAAGCTGTTTCAACAGTCTGAGGCCTGGCCCTTTTAGCAGCCCACATGTGCCATGTGCCCCAGGGGCCAGGTCTCACAGTCAGTATTAATGCCCTTAATTTATGTAAATACAAAAAAAAAAATCATTTTTTTCTTGTTTCAAGGGAGGCAACTGAAATCTAAATTAAAGTAAAGGCATATAAGACAAGTTTTAGGAATCCTTCTTTTGAGTTTTTGAAGATTTCACTGATACTGCAAAAGGAAATATTTTTTCCCAATCACACAGATGCTACTTTTCAGATATTGTAATACAGTCTATAGAAGTGGCTAAAAGTTTTCTTCATTTTGCCTACCAGGAAGTGCATTCATCTCATTTTAAGCACTCAGTGCTTGAGTGTTCAGAATTAGTTACATGAGATGAAATCTTGGAAACGTTCCTTTTAACTGCAGCAGGTCCAAATTTCACCCCAGGCTAGATTTTCAGAACAACTGCTGGCTCCTGACTCTGAGAGAGATCAGTGCTCAGAGTGCTCAGAGAAGCAAAAAATCTGGGTCTAGATATAGGAACCTCAGGTTGGGCAAAAGGAAAGTTCAAGCACTGCTTTTGAAAATTTGCCTGCACATGTAGGAATTTATCATTTTCAGTGATCTACTCATGATCTGCCCACTGGGCTGCAGAGCCTCACCCGTGGGATTTCTATCACAGCTATAGCTAAGGCAAAAAGCCAAAAATGGCTTTTTCATCAATACAGCTCTTCTTGTAATTTGAGTGCTTTGGATTGCTCATTGCAGCTTTGCCTCATGCAGGGCAGACACAGAGGGAGGCAGAGGATCTCAACAGAGATCAATAATGCAGTTTAGACAAGGCATTACGAGAGCGTCTGCCTGCTTTGGTATCTCCCTCTGCTTTTCCAGAGGGGCTAATGGGCTTTGACATCTTGCCAGCTCTGCCATCCTAGAGAGAAGGTCGTGGCTAGTTCAACTCTGAGTGTCTCCTGTTTGTCCACCATCAACCACAGCACTCTTAGGAAATTATTCCTGTCTGGTATTTCCATCCTGAAAAGCTATCTTACAATGCACAAACTCACACAGCTCATGGTGATCTCCCAGGAAATAACTCCTGCATTTTTCCCCTATGCACGGGGCAAACGAGTAGGAAGCTTTCTATCTATTCTGAGTATGATGCATATTTTTATTTTACTTACTCCAAATATTTTTTTTTATTTTATTTTTGTGTCTCTTGACTGTTATCTATTAAACAGCAGTCTTCTGAGACAGCTACTTCCTGGCAAGGGGAAATCAGAATCCATTGAATAAATCCCTGATGAAATAAAGTGCTGAATTTTCTGTATTGTCTCCTGGAAATGGTTTTCAGTGAGCTTGACAGCAAAATACTATTGATAAAATTAACAACAGATGAAGAAAAAATTAAGAGGTGCAGTAAAGAACTGAGAGAGAATTTTTGTGGTGAGGCTTGCAGACAGCAAATTAAATGGAAAATCAGGAAAACTTCTTTATCTCACAGCATGTGCAGGAGGAAAACATTCTTGCAGCAGTACTCTAAAGGTGATGGTAAAGAAGAGGATGAAGGCAAATCCCACGAGAACAGAAAAAGTCATGAAGAAAAACGGGAGCAGGTTTGGACAGCTAGATCCAGATGCCCAGCTAGACTGGAAGATACCACGTTATCAGAGACGTGCTACTGTGAAACCTTTATTTTCTCTGCCCTCTCCAATGCCCTTCACGTCTTCTGTCTTGTGACCACTTCCGACACCTCACTGTAACAATCCCCAGGACCTCTTTGTCCTGCTGTGCCATTTCACCTGTTCCTGATGTTCCTGGAAACCCTGGGAGCTGTACATGCCCTCTCCAGGCAGGCGTGCCTGCAGCACCAGCAAGGCCCTGGCACATACCTGCAGCTGCAGCTCCCCCACCAGCCTGTTTTCTCCATGCTCTGCCCCATGCGCAGAACAGCCTGTACAAGGCAGTGTGCTGCTCCATTCTGTCATGCTTTTTCCATAATTGATCCACTTTTATTTCAAGCCCCCAAGAAAATTGCGAGGGAAAAAAATTTCTGCTTTTACAGTTTTCCTAAAAATCTTTCTCTTCCGTCTGTCCCCTGCTATGCAAGGCCTTTGCTAAGTGACTGATGTTCTTCTGAAGATGGTTTTATACTTCCTCAATTTATGCATAACTTTGTCAAAACTAGTGTGTGCTTCCTCCCAAAACCTCCTTGTTCTATTCTGGTTTGTTACCCATCCTCCTTCATGGCATTGCAACTGAAGTGAGTTATTTAGGGCAGGGACACTGTGTTTCCATTTCCATTACAGAAAGCTTACAAAGTTCTCCATGACTATAAAATAACAATCTTCCCAGCATTCTTAGTTGGGACAAGGTTAGGGGGCTCTAGGGAGGTCACTTCAAGTCCTGCAAGCCCTGCTTCTGGGTGTTGTCATTCCACAAAGCATTCCTTCAAATGAGAACTTTTGTGGCTGGGTGCCAGAAAATTATGCAATGTCTCTAAAATGTGAGGCACAGAATGGATTAGTACTTTGTCTGTCAGCTGAAAATTTGGGTTATTTTCATGTACTGGGATAAAGGTGGTTCAAAGAAATCGTGAAGCTGCTGCAAACATTCTGTTACCGTTTGTCTGTTATGAGCTAATGCTGAAATATCTGCGGCAGTGCTGCTTCTGTTCCTCCACTGTGTAGGCAAAGGATCATTGCAGGAGATGTGAAAGTGGGACACACGGTCTGCAGCCCACTTAAACCCAAGATGTTGTGCAATTAGTTTAATTCAAAGTGATAATTGACCAACTCATGACTATTCCTAGGATAAAAAGAGCAGGAAAGATGGTTTGGTGCTAACTCTGTCTCAGCCACTTCAGGCTTTCTAGTTATCTTCTTTATATATTTAATTAAATACATTTGAAGGACAAATCTAGAGGCTAATGAGCTTTTACAACTCCCATTGAAATTAAAAGCAGCTGCACATGTTCCTGAGGTTTTGAAAGAAATATATTCATCTCATAAAAAATACATTAGATGACCATTAAAGTGCTAAAACACTACAATAAAAGCAAATACGTTTATAATTAGTGCTGCCCCTCATTCATTAGACACAGGCTGGCGTCTCCACTACTCAATCAATGCTTTGCTCTTACTTTGTACTTTCTTAATTTTGCCTTCATGTTTGCATTCAGAGTTCTTCTGGATGAAAAGTACTATAAATAAGCAAACTGCTATTGCTGCTGACCACAGCGTATGACATCCTCCCAAAGCTTCTTGTTTTCCTGGGTGTCAGACTGATTTGAAAGGAGCTGGTTACATGAGTGATGAGTGCTTGTCCTCATCTGGGCAAGTTGCTGTGGAATAAATATAGGAATTTGAGACAAAGACTTCATCCTGTCCATTTAGGGACTAGCAAAGAAAAACTATTTCATGTCAAAGGTAGAGAGTGATGATGGTGCCAGATGATAGGACAAAGCCCAGAGGTACATGACTGATTGCTTTGGGAGACAAAGCTTTTATTTATCTCGAAAGGTAGATTACAAAAAAATGTTGGCAGCTCACCCCTGAATATACATTCCATTTCATGTGACTTGAATTCCAGTAAAATGTGTCATATTAAGGGAATTAAAAGTTGATGATTATATTGACAGGGGCACAGGAAATAGACAAATAGATTATTTTAGTGGGCACAAAGATTCATTACCTTCAAAGTACATAAAGTCAGTGTTGACAGTGTAAGTATTTTCATCTATATAGTGGTAAATAATGCTGTAACATAGCAGTTGCACAAACTAGTGTGTCTCTGCAGACCTTAAATAGACCAATGGGATAAACTTGTTTGAACAAGCACATATTTTATCACAGTCATAAACACTGACTGTGGATTCTGAGACATGTAGACTGGAATCTTGGAAAGCATGGATGCTATAAATACTGAAGAGCCCCCAACATGTAATCAGATAAATACGTGTTGCCTTGTATCAGTAAATAGGAACTTCCATTGCTATAGCTAAGACAATGAGTATTATCATTGTTTGAGATCAAGGAAATTTCCAACGTTTGTATCTGCACATCAAAGAGACATTGACAGATGGGATAGAGCTCAGTGAAAGATTCAAGATGCAGAAAATGTATTTTCTTGTCTCTTTCAGTGTAAGTGATAAGTTCCAGTTTTGCTTGTGAACAGATAAAGTGTCAGCAAGGGACTGGAGACCGAAGGAAATCGTCACTCTGTAGGATTCCCTGTTTTGCTATCACAGGCATTATAGTACTGTGCATCCTGTAGAAAACAATGATGCAGGAGCATATCCAAGAGAGCAAATCATTCGGAAATGGCTTCACTCCTTTTTTGTCAGTATCTAGGTGGCATTTTAGTCAGCTACTGTGGAGCTAACACTGAGCTGCGCATGAGTTATTGCCTCCTAGAATGGACAAGGCATCAAAAGTACCACAGCTGGGCAGCTCCCGGTAAAAACCATCATTACAGTGGAGAAAAATGGAGACTTGAAGTTGCATTTGCGACAGTATCCTTCCATTCTTCCATCCCTGCACTGAAATCTTCCAACAGAGACAAAGGAGTAGGAGATAGAAACAGAGGGAAGACTCTGGAGTCATACACCACAAAGGTGTTAGAGAGAGAAGGTGGGAGGAACAACAGAGAAGTGAAATCAGGAAGGATGCAAGACGGCAGGGATTAGAGGAAAGAAAATAAGAAACAAGCTTAAGAATACCTCATATTCTAGAAGAGTTGCACTGTTACAGTGATATTAGCATAGAAAGAAGAGAAACTTTTCTTAAGCAGTTAGAAACGTGTGACTTTCATGGAGTCCATCAAACTTTCCTGTCTCCAGGCCCTGTCAGTACTTACAGGGGTCAGAGAGGAATGAGGGGCTGAGGATTGTACCAAGAGCAGATGTTCTTGGCTACCCTCACACTTCCTCTCCTCTCTTCTCTTGGTCTCAGTTTTTTCTTGTATTTCCTCTGCAAGCCTGAGACCTCCACTTGGTGTCTCTTACAGTGTTACACAAGTCACCCATCTGGAAGCAGCATGTCGTGCAGGCAAGGAAAGGATGCTGCTTCTTTGAAATTCAGATACAGAAAAAAAAGAGTAACTCAGACATTGTGGCTGTGAAATATTGGCTGGTTTAGTTATTTTTCACGCACGCTTTCCCTCCATTTACTGAAGAACTATGGAAAATTTATACTCTTACCTACTCTTACACCTGTACAGTTACTGTGTAGGAGTGGTTTCAGCTCTGTCTTTCACAGAGTTAAACTGCTCTGACTAATTCTTTTCCCACTGCCTCCTTTCACAGTAATAAGGTTCTATTTGCATATATCAACATGTTTACTGTAATTATATGCATAGCAATACAAGTAAGACATGGTTGAGAACATATATTCTGCTTTTGTTTACTGTGTTTTTCCTGTTTGTTTCTTCTGGCCCTCAAATGTGATGCTGCAGAATCTTTTCCTTTTAGTGAGAGATGTGGTAAATTCTGCCCTCTTTTACCACAACCATGAGCAGGGCACCAATTTCCTTAGCTCATATTCCTTTATCTTCTGCCTTCCCAGGTTTCCTTTTGCCTCAAACCAAGCCCTACATGGACACAATTATTTGTCCATCCAGGTGACTCCCAGACCAGGATTGTTAAGGATACAAAGCAACTACCCAACAGCAAATACAGTATCTCTGTTTTTATCAACTCTTCTGCTTATTTCAAATACAAAGCACCTGAGGAAAGACAAGGTGTCCGTAGTGGCACAAAGGAAATTTTTTCTGAAAGAAAGTGCTACTGCTTTCCAAACACCTGCGCAACAGCCTCAAAGGAAATTTAATAAGCAAAGGCAGAGGCGACAGCTGGGAGAGAGAAGCCAGTGCTGGGAGAGAGAGTTGAATAGATTCTCAGTACCTACATGGAAAGGTTACCTGTGCCCCTCATCCAAGTTCTCCAGGTTCAGTTTCTCAAATTATATGTTCTATACTCTTGGAAATAGCATTAGTGACTCAGATTGCTGAGGACTCAGCTTTTGCTGTTATCTGAGTGTCTACACACTGAGATTTGCATTTCTGGCTTTAAAAATACTCACAGTATCATGTTTGGCACAGAGCTTGGAGAAACTTTTCCAAACAATATCTACACAATGCAGCTGCCTGTCAGTGAGAGGGTACAATTCCAGGAGAATTTCAAATCTCAACAAGCTGAAAATTCTGTTGGCATTCTTCTGGCTTTTTTAGTGTGTTTTAAAAGCTGAATTATATTTTAAAAGGACCTATCTCATTTGCATAACACTTTTGCGGTCTCAAGATAGTAGTCAAGGTAGAATATCGACACTATCATGATTATAAAATACACAAACATTCATAGGAAAGTTTGGTTTGGGTAGTAATGCATTAATGAATAACAGAAATAACTCTTGAGGGATCACTTATCAACTCAAAGAAAAATGAAAATATTTGGAATATAGCATACTTCTTTCATACTTGTCTTTAGTACAAGTCCCATCAAGACTGCTGAATTTATCCTGAGCTCTGCTGGTAACAGATCAGATGATCAGATTAACACAAAATTCTTTCTTACTGTATGGGCAGGCTCTTATAAACTGAATCTTAAGAGTCTGATGGCTGATTTCAAGACAATTACCCTGGAGACTTCCCTTCACTTCAGGAACTCAGTTCTCTGTTGCATGTAATTGAGGCAAAGCAACGATCCTCCTCTGTCCATTTTTCAAAAGCCTGTTTGAGAAATGTTTCATTGGACAAAATAACTCCAGTCTATCCTAGGAGAAATCTCTCTTTTTTTTTTTGCTCCTTTACTAGAGAAGTGAAACTATTCAGTAGTCTACATTTTCATATGCAAGACACGTGTATAATTCTAAGCTAGGTTCATTGAAAAATACTAGTACTTTATGTCAGACACTTTGATCAATGGCTTTTCTACATTTACATTTACAATTTTCGTTTACAGCTTTCAAATTTTTTGCTAAGGCTAATGTGATTTCATAGCCAGAGATAATTTCTTTCCAGCTCTAGTACTCCAACATTCAAATATCAAAACCAGGCAATAAACTGAGTATGGACAGTGATGTTCTTATCTGAAAATAAGTGCTTACCAAGAGCATCTCCAGAGTAGGCAATGGTTCTTTGCTTCACTTCTTTAAAGGTTTTGCTTAATGAGAAACTGGGTCTTCCATCAGGATGGGATTTCTACCTACATTGCAGACTACAGATTGAGGAAAACCTGTGCCTCAACTGATATGCATCCCATCCAAACTGTTTTCTCTTCCAGTTCAGTAGTCTTCCTTCTTATGACTCTCTGGTTGATACTTCTCTTCCTCCTTTATAAATCGCATTTTACCATGAAAGTTCCTGTGTTTGACACCAAATACTAGCTGACAAGTATTACCCTACTGCTGAATTATTCAATATTCTTTGATATTGATTTCTTCTTTATTCCTACTCCAGCATACACAAAGCCAATTATTTTGTACCAAGCCTACATCATCATCAAGATTAGGAGGCAATTCTTAAGTTTTCTGTATTGGCTGGCGGTTGCTTTCCATGGAGCTTACCAGCCTAATAGAGAGAGAAGGCCATAAAGTCTGACATACTCAGCGTAGGCAGTAGCAGTAACTTTGATGCAGTTGCACTGAAAACTGGCATATGCTATTCTGTAGATTCAAAAATATTCATATACTCTTTATTAAAATTCTGACCTCAGTTTTTACTTCAGATAACAGATGCAGCATGATCACACTGTGTTTTTGCCAAATATATTCTCTATATGATCTTCATTATTACTAGAGGTCGTTTCAAGCTTCCGTATGAAATTAAGAAGCACCAGTGAGAAGGAAAATATAAAATATGCCCCAAAAATGCTCAGGCATGCCAGCAACCAGTCTGTTTATAATTTTAAAGCTAGCCTGTTGACCCTTCTTTCAGCCATCGCTTCTTTCAAGCTGTTCAAAATACAGAAGCAACGAAAGCAAATCTCCTGAGACTGAATGTGTGCCATGAAAGAAAGACTGTAGTAGAGGAAACAGTTCAGGAATACACACATATATGATGTGACTGCTGCTGTCTTAGGTGAGATGGGCAGAGGTGAAGTGAAATGGGAAGAAGAAATTAGAAGAATTTTAAGGAGAAGCAGTGTACCTGGAATACAAATGCTTCACTGGAATATACGAGCTGTACAATCAGGAATCCACAGCCCAAAGGACTGGTCAGGTTTATAAGGGGTTTATTTGTAAATCATGCATCTCTCACATGCTCTCTCAAATAAGATTACAACTGTAATCAGAGATGCACTATGGCAGGTCTCTGACTTCTTGCTTCTGTATATTTTCCTGTCAGTCTACTACACTGAGAAATTTAAAAGCTTTCAAGAACATGCTTACCCATAAATTAATTCCTAGGCTCATGAACTCTCTCTTCACTTTATTAATGGGTTTTTTGGAAGTGGCAAGAATGCAACAAATAAAAGCAAAATTATGAGAAGCAAGCCACTGTGTCCTTGAGACAGAGATGTCTAGTGACAAACATGTTCTGAGCTTTAGGAACCCACATAACAGGATAGTCAGAGAGCATCTTTCAAAACCTACTGCCAAACGTAGGCAATGATAGTGGGATGACTGTTTCCAGGAGATGAAACATAGTTTTCAAGTGGTTCATTTGAGCAGAAAAGCTGTAATGTACCTTCTGCACTGTTAGTAGTTTCTAAAGCAACATATATTTAAATGCCTGACCTCAGTGAATGCTGAGTAAAGGAGGCTGGAAGCCATGCAAGGTTCTACTGTAATTTTGATTTTCAATCAAAATGTCATTCTGCTCTTTCTGAGCAGCTATGTTTTTCTTTAAGGACGGATAGTATCTAACTACAAAGACTTGAGCTATGTCCAGGAATCTTCCCTAGTATTCCCCAGCTTGCTAAGGAATTTCAGTACTACAGCAAACATTTTTGAGAATAATTCCACAGAATTTTTTTGTTTCAATGTACAATTTCTGCCACTGGCATCCTTTTTGTATCTTTATAAACTGACACAGATTCAAGTTAAGTTTCTTCTTAAATCAAGACAAGAAATCTGCTCATTTTTTGAGCTGTTATCCATTGACTGAGATCACTTCTCACCGAGTCCTTCTATAATCACTGTCCTCCCAAATACTGATGTCACAGTTTAACAACATGTTTATAGCAAACAGCATTACTTATGCCCTTTAAAGCAGGAAATTTGTCAGTGAATTTCTCCATATGAAGTTTCATCTTCAAGCCAGAAAGAGTCAAGATATTGGAGTAAGTAAGAGGACACTGGGGTTTAAATTTACAGCCCTGCAGTCACTGTAACTCAGTCATCATTGCTGAGTAGAGAGCAGTGATTAAGTCTCTCTGGGAACTGGCTACGAGACTCCTGTGCAAAGCCCCTGGCACCACTTAAGTGCCTTCTGCACTCCATTATATGCTATCAAACGTTAAAGAAAATATTGAAACAGGGAGAAATTACCAATACCCTGGTTAATGCTGGGAGACAGCGCACTTCCCACTACCAGAGCTCCAGCAGAGCTTCTGCCTGGAGACAAGTTTCACTCTACATGCAGCACAGAGCATGAGTTTACACTTATTGTGTGAAGATCCCTGTGCCTCAGAGCCCAAAAGAAGATTCCAGGAGTATAAACTCCACACTAAATGTTGTATAAAGACACCTCAGAAAGACTGCTAGCCTCTTGCACCTGCCTCCTGGAAGGGATGTGTAAGCAAGCAGCCCTGGTGGGACGGAAGGCTTCATTCCAGGCAGCAGAGATGGAAGTGCCCCACAGGCTGAGCACTGGCAGCTCCCGGGAGCAGCCCTGGGGCTCAGGAGGGCGCACAGGGAGAGGCCATGGGCCAGCAACGTGGAGGGTGGCCAAAGACCACCGTCACCAAGACCGTGGGTGGAAGAGCAGATGCCAACACCTGCCAACACCAGAGGTCCCTGGGGTTTCCCAGGGAAAGGATGTGAGGGGATGCACAGGCATCTCCCTCCAATTAATTTTGCTCTGTGCACTCAAATACCAACTTTAATACATAACAAAAAGCACAATTTGGAGAATTTGTTTAATCTGGTTCTCACTGTTAGGTTTGGGTGTTGTGGGGTTTTGTTGTTGTTGGTTTGGTTTTGATTTTTTTTCCAGCAAGATGATTTCACCACAAGAAATTAAAACTCCAGAGTAAGAAATACAAGAAATGTTACTGAAACCAGATGAAGTATTTGAGCTCAGTTCAATTACCCAGATATCTATAACCTCTACTCTTTTTACTGGAGTGTTTAGGAGGTCCACAGAGAGTATACAAATTTCAATGAGTCAGAAGATAATTGGAATATCCAAGTGCTTCATATGTCTTTAGTTATCAGCATAAGCAACTCATATCTTGCCTTGTTCTCCTACAAAATGTAATATCCTGCATGAAAAAGCAGCAAGTTTTAGACTTTCATCTCCAGGTTGTTCAGATAATCCAGAAAATTACTCAGAAGTGTGGTAGGTGCTCACTATACTGAGGTACTAATTTCATCTATGTTCACTGATGCCTGTTATTTAAAACATTTCCTGAAGAACCAAGCTGCTGTCAGTTATTAGTTCATGGCCAGCTTAAAAGAACAGCAGTCTTAAAACAAAAATTTCTGTCTGTAGAGGTTGTGCTGCTATTGTAAAGAGAGTAAGTTCAGTAAATGGCAAATTGGAAGGGGCGTGCTATTAGGGAAAACTAGAGATTGAAAAAAGTCTGATCAATTCTTGTTTAGTAATAATTTTGAACAAGACAAAATAATCTACTGCAATGGATGTCAATTACTGTTAATAGCAAATAGTGGCTAAAGAAAAAAAACATTAAACCAAACAAAAAAACCCCAAACAAATAACTCAAACATCCAAAACTTCCAGAAAATAAGTGTTATGCAGTAAAACAAGGGAGGATGGAAATAAGCAAGCCAAAACCATATTTTACTAAAATATCTGCTTTGTGATGTCACTTTTTCAATGTTACAGGGAAGAAATGAGGCTTCCCTCTGTCCCAATCAAGTTCTTTTTGGCCTTCCTTCCCTGCCTCCAGCACTATACCCAAGAGTGACACCCAGTGATCCACCCACTTGGAGCTGTGAAAGCAGAGCATCATACCTATTTACCAGATGTGTCATCCCCAACGTTTCCAAATGGACTCAATCCTCCTGTGAGCAAGGCTTTTGGAGCCTGTGCTCAGTATGATGCTGCAGTGACTACAGGGAAGCCTCTTCAGAACATATGATGTATTTGTCCCTGGCAACATAGTGCAGAGCAAAAACACTGAAATAATAAAACCTCTGCAGTCATGCCACCCACCTCCAGATTTTCCTCTAATTCTGGCTAACTGGGTATTTAAAACTGCATTTTAAGATTTACTTTCCTGTCCATCAGAAGTTTCAGAGAGACAGACTATGCCATTTTCAAGGCAGGCTGAACATCAGATCTTTTATGCGTGTCAGGATTTCTTTGTTACACCCAGATGTCATCAGTGGTAAGAACCTGAGTTACTGCATGTAATTAAGTTAATTCATGTGTATCGACATTGTCGATTACACAGCACATATTACCAATATTATTTTAAATATCAAGTAAATGTACTAGAGCTGTTGCCACATTTCTGCATAATCAGTAAGAGCTCCAGGAAGATTTAACTCTGCAGTTCTATAGTAACCACCGAGTCCGTGATCTCTTAGAAAGTATCTAAAAGGTCAGATTTGTCAATTAATAATCTATGTATAAAAGTAGGATTAGTGGAGTATTCGGATAAATGGAAATCTCCAGGTTTTTCACATTCATATATAATAATGTTCCAGTATAAAAAAAAAAAAAAAAAAAAACTAACAAAAAAACCCAAAAAAAACCCCCAAAAAACCCCAAAAAACACACAAAAGAAGAAAAACAACAACGACAGCAAAACCCAGCCAATTTGTCACCTTAATGTCATGTTTAAAGTAATAGATGCCATGATTATTTTGTAGATCTCTTCTCTTTCCTGGCTCCCTTTGCTCACGGATGTTAGTATAGAAAAGGATGTTCCTTCTGCTAACAGTTTCTGTTTGTTTTGTGGATTTTGGAGATATGTCAGGAGTTTCACACAGTTTGCTCAAACTTTCCTCTGCAATTTTGCATCTTACATAGCACATAATAAGATATGTCCATGAGGGGAATCTACCCAGTAGATTTTGCATGTACAGTAGGCTTTTCACCAGAAAGCCCCAGTATTTGAAGCAGGTGCAACACCTACAGGTCAGCTACTGACCTTGGTTTTACAAGAGCATAACAAGTCCATCAGAACTCCTAAACTTTTTACTTTTTCTTGATAATTCTTTATAAGTTGGCTGAAGATGTAATCCTGTTACGTTGAGGCAGTCCCATTCTGACACAAGAACAAGAGGATTAATCCCCTTCATTGTAGAAGAAGGCTCACTGAGTGGATAAATGGGAGAAGGCAGGAAATGAAGGTGCTCTTGAGTCAATACACATGTACTGAGGAATGAGTGGCTGTTACTCACACAGGTATGAATAACGCATTGCGATGCCTGTGCCATTCCACATTAGCCCGAGAGGTTTCACAGGCACTCATGGTTATGGAAGTAGAAACAGATTGTGAGTCACAGAAAAAGTTGAGTCAGAATGAATATGTGAAGTGAGTAGAAAGGAATGATCAGAGCCATCAACTTTGCCTGTGAAAGGTAGTAAGGCAAGACCAGTCAAAGACCTGAAGCAAATGGAGCACCCAAAGGGCAACTCAGTAAAATTGCCCAGATATGTTGACAGCTGAAATGACAGGTATTTCTGTAATTTATGTATTATCCACAGCAGTTACATCTGCATGTTACAGAAGCTCAGATGACAGTTTAGGTAAATCTTTTGGGTACTTTTTGTTGACATTATTTCCCACTGCCCTTGCTTTCATTACCTAAGACCTGTTTGTACTGTGAATAAACAAGGTAAAATAGAAATGCTTCCCCATGGCAAGGTAGGAAGTCTATAGGAATGCTCTCACAGACTGTGTATATGAAGGAAGTACAGATACTTGACTTCTTGATATGTGATTTATTTCACAGAGGTTGAAAGAGCCGGAATGGTGCAATTTTAAACGCAACAGGGAAAATGTGCTAGAGAAATTTTCTGTGAGAAAATGCAAACAAAGAAAATCCGATTTCCTTATTGTGATGATAAATTGATATTGATCATTTTCTGTTTTGGATAATTCACAGATAGCATGAACTTAGTGTATACGGACTATTTTAGTGTTGCAGCTCTGATTTAATTAAGGTTGTGTTAAGGGACAGAGAAGTGTTAAGATGTCAGTTTTATCAAATCATACTTCATTCAGTGTCTTGGGTTTGGGTCAATAATTCTGTTAACAAAACAGTTCTCTTCTCAAGATAAACTTGAAAATAACTCCTTGAAATAGAAATCAAACTGACCAAAACAATTTACAAGTCCTAAAGTAAGAGAAGCTGTATTGTGCACACATACTTCTGAGCTTCAATAAGCCAGTATGACAGGGAGAAAAAATTATCCTATCATGATCATATAGAATTCACTCTAGATTTTTTTGTGTTAAAAATATGTAAGTTTGGAATAAATTATAAAACTCAGATCAGTTCAGATGAATTGGTTAAAGAGGCTGTCTTGCTGAAAAGTCACAATTAACAAAGACAGGCAATTTATTAGGCCAATTTACATCACTGAGAAAACAAACAAGCTTTCAGGCACACAAATACTTGTACAGGTCTGAAACAGTAGAAGCATTTTGCAAAGGTAAACAAATATAGAACAAGTTTCTGAGTTTAAACTGGCTGCTGAGTAGTAAGATACGACAGAAAAAGTTACAGGCAGCAAAGGTAGGAAGTGATCATGAAGACAGATGGTGATTATCTCATGTGGGTCAGAAAGCAAAAAATAATCACAACCTACTGAATATGTTTAGCTCATCCTGACAATTAATACTTTACAATGGAAGGCATTAGCATTGTGGGTTTTTTTCAAAAATATCCATCATAAGGAGGAAAATGCCATCAAGTTTTAACACAAAGCCTGGGTTCAGACTGGTTAACTGACCCAGGAAAGATGATGAGTGATTTTTTTATAAATTTTTGAACCTGACCACTCAAAGTATTTTCAGCTTACTAGTGAAATCAGCCCCAGCTCACACCTATGTTATTCCATAGTATGACAATATAGAATAAGGTCTCAACCTTGCAGACGTGTATATCTCTAAGCATAAGAACAGTACTATTGATATCACTGAATAAATTAAATGTTTAGCATGTGTTGCAGTATTGCAAATTTTGAAGACTATGTAAAAACCAAGAGCATTTTTTTTACTTCAGAAAATTCAGGAATGTTTGAGAGTTAATTTTAAATCAAAGCAGCACATTAGAAGCTAAAAGGCCATGATTGTCATCAAAATTGTAATCAAAAATTTTCTGTTGATATCAGAGGCCCTCCCTACCTGAATTGACAATAATTGAAAAGCTTGTTGACAACACCGAAAGAAACCCCATGGACCACATCAACAAGAATTCACTCTCTGATCTTAAAACAGCTCTTCAGAGTGATTTATGGAAGGTGAAAGCGGCGGTGTGTGGACAAATCTGGACACCCTCCAGTCAAGACACAGCAATTTCAGACTGGGAATCCTGTGCTCTCTACCACAGGAAATCCAGCAGCCACTCCAAGCCAGGGAGTCTGGCAGAGGTCTGCTGCACAAGGGGTTTGGGTCTGGCTGCTGTGCACTGCTGAATGTGTCCTGATCCACACAGTAATCAGTCCCAGCTGGCTTCCAGAAGAAGCTCTGCAACAGCTCCCCAGTCAAAAACAACAACAACAATTAAGGATATTAAATTTTTTTCAAATGCCAGCCCATTCTACAGTTTATGGTGTTTGCCATAGCATATGAAGCTCCATATGTTGTTTTTGTACCGTCAACTTTGAATTTGTCACTTCTTCATGCACCAAGTCTCTTTTCTTCTGTGTTTGGATTTTGTAGTATCAACCACATCTGAGATTTTCTCCATCTGCTGCCTCACTTTTGAACAGTGCTGTGCAACATGAACCTTTGCCCAACACAGTCCAGGGCTCTAACCATCTTCTCTGAGATCCTTGTAAAGGTACCATGACTATCACCAGTAATCTTATTCTGAACCAGGTACATATTCTTTAATGGTAATTTATAACATTTATACACCAAAAACACCAGTACCACCTGTCATCAGAAAACATGCCACTGATACCCCTTTTGGTCTGTTTCTCCATTCAGATTGCTTTTTCTTTTCTGTTTTCTGATCCCAGGTATTCCTCAGAGAGTCTAAGCATCCAGAGTTTTACTTCACCCATTTGTTTTTCTTTTTCTAGTAGCACAGCTACCTGTGGTATGAGAACTCAGCTAATACCATATGACTTTTCTGAGAGCATCTTCAAGATAACTCATCTGAAAACTTGCTCTAAAAAAGATGCCTTCAACCTTGTCATGAGTTCAGGGTTTTTTTTCCTCTCTTGGCCTTACAAAGTCTAGTCATGAAATTATATTTTCAGACTTATGTGAGTTTTTGTCATATTCTAAAGTCTGAGAGAAGAAGCCATTAAGCAGAAAATTAAGCTTTTCTTTTTCATCAAAAAAGAAAAAATCTGAGTGTCTTTTGTGTATTATTGTCAAGCAAAATGCAAAGTCTAAAATGAAATTGAACTTCACGAAAATCGCTTCATGAAATTATTTAGAAGTGGGATGTTCCTTTGTCATCATCATCTCCAGAGTCTTTGTAAGACCATCAGCTAATTCTGCATATGGTATGTTGTAAATAAAGTATCACACAAATGCTTTTCTTCCTGTAGCAGAACTGAGTGATTAATGCCACTCTGCTGTGCTCTTCACCCTTCACTTTAATGAGTCATGCATTCTGGATAATGGTGGACTTGCATCCTTTTCAGTTAGGGTTATTTGAATACTTGTTAATTTTTCAGGGCCACTACAATCAGGATGTTATGTATTAAAGAAGGCGTGCAAGATTACAGCTTTTGACACTCTCCCATCTTAAAAATAAATTCAGCAATTATGATAAGATGAAATCATCTCCTGTTTTTCTGAGAAACTGGGGAAAACTTTTGTTGTTATTTTTTTAAAGATTAAAACCCCAAACTGGTCTCAAAATTACTCCATTAGGAGTTTAGGGACAGAGTAACGAACAGAAGAATTCTACACGCTCCTTCTCAGCCCAGGAGCCAAATGCTCTGGATCTGGGGCAAGAAGGAGCATGCACTGGCAAGCAGGCACCCATTACTGAGCCCTGAGTGCCAAAGCAGCTCCCCCAGTCTTTCCACGCCTACAATGGAAGCTTTTACAAACAACGAGTCTCCCTTTCCCTGCGCCTGCCTTAGCCATGTGTTTGCAAGGGCAACCTCCCCTCGGACTTGACCCACACAGGTACTTGGCTGCACTCAGGACTAAGGGTGAGAGGGCTGATAAAGACATCTGACATTTCACAGTCCTAGAATAAAAAAGAGCCAGAAAACAAAAGCTAATCAGCTCCACTGGACCTTTTGCACTTCTGCAAATCCCAAACTGCTGAACTGTGGTGGTAGCCTGGGGCAAAGCAGGGAGCATCTGTAGTCTCATCCCAAACCTTCCTCAAAATTCAAACCCTGGAAGCATCAAGCATCGTTCATTGTTTTCTTTTGTAATTTGTGTACCTAATACCTGACACCTTCCAAGCACACACTTTCCAGACACAGATCTAAACACTAACAAACAGAATATACCTTCTCCTGTATAGGCCCTCCTTCTGCTTCATGTCAGTAGTGAAAACAGGACCAAACAAAGTCTCACGATGACTTTGCTTGCCATGATTGCCAAGGCTGGTATTTATCAAATGCAGATGTCTCTATCTACACAACCCAGGCGGTTTCTAGACCACAATCTCATTCACTCTGTGCCATGTGAATCACACAGAACATCCATTGGTTCTCAAGGGTCTTGGTAGGATGCAGTAGTCTGAGATGATGATATCTAATGTTTGAATCTCACTCACACTGTCATTTCCCTCCCTCAGGGTTGCCACACAGCTCTCTGTCCAAAAGTGAGGCTGCTTGGTCAGCCAGATCAGTGACAGCCAGTCATAGGATAGCCATTAACAGGCAAATGTAACAAGTTATCCAAATAAACTTCAAGAAAAGCTCTGGTAGAAATTTGAAACCCTTGTTTTTGATACAAATATTTGAGGGGATCAAATGTCAGAGGTCTTACTTGTAAGGAAATTTTTTATAGAATGAAGCACAATTTTATTTCTTACAATACTTTTCCATTGAGAAAGAGACATGTTGTCTTTTTCATGTCTACTGAAATGGTTAGTTTATACCACTGTAGAATACGTTTCTGAAACCCGCTGCAATTAATTGCTCATTGAGAAAACCTAGAACCATTGTTTGTAAAGATACTGCACAGACTTGTAAAATTACCATTCTCTGGTTTTCTCTTTTTCATCTGTCCAATTCAGAAAGAGGAATGGGCCAGGGATTGACTACGTGTTTTGCACAATTCTCAGAAGAGGCATTTTCCAGTACACAGGGGAGGAGATTTTAACAAACATTCAATCTAGCTGCAAAGCTGGTCAGCACAGATACCCACTGAACAAATGGAACATCAGTCAGCTGCTTCAATTTAGTGCATGGATTTTGAGAGCCAAGCAACCAAAAACCAGAGAATATGCCTAGAAAAACTTAAAATAGTGCATAGCAATCCACAGACTGCACAGGCTCTTTATTAGAAAGTTTCTACCCTGGCTTTCTTTCATCCTAAATTCTGATTTTCACCTAAAATGTGAAGCTGCTAAATTTTACCAGGAGAAGGACATGGGTGGTTTTAACGAATGCTATCAGATATATACACAAAAAATGAAAGGATATGTCTACGTGCTGTAATGAGGCATAATAGACAGATTTAGCTCAAATTAACATAAACAGAGATAGCTCTGGTGGTGTAGGTTGCCCATGTGTTGTGCTTGAGCTTATCAGCCTCGTGGAGAGTAGATGCCTTTTCACATGGAGACAGTATGTTTTGGCATGAGCTGGCATCTCTGTGTAACACTGTGCTGCATGATTTGGATGTAGCTGTTCACTTCAGTGTGATCCAGGTTTCTCAACTTGACCCTCAACCATGCAGTGAGGACACACCATGACCCACCTGTTCCTCCCTTTCCAGAAGCAGAGACGTGCACTGGGCAGAGACCTCTCACACCACCATGGTGTCCCGGGGATCCAGGTCCTCTGGCATGTTTTTGCTTTAACTATTGCTCCTGCCAGCAGGAACCTTCAGGTTATTAAGTAACATGCTGGATCTGGGGCCAGAACCTGCAGAAAGGACTGGCCCATTGTCGCAGCCAGACACAGCCCGGGGAGAAAAGAGGCAGCCGAACTCAGGAAGAACTGGATAGAAATACCTTTATTTATTTATACACAGATGGGTTTTATACCCTAGGTTGTTGGGATGGCATAGGTCATTGGATCCTTGGCCATCCACCCCCCAGGTTTATTGGCTAAATCCTAAAACACCCATTTCCCAAACAATTCCTCAGAATAACAACAACAAGGTGCAAAATATCTCACAGGTGCAAGATAGAAGAATTATTTACAAAAGCTCTCTAGCTGTTTTTCAGCTTGCTGCGTGAGAAAGTGAGAATGCTCACTGACAAGCAGAAAACTGGAAAATCTCTTTGCCACCAAGATTTCAGTGTCCACAGCCCATCAGAAAAATACAGATTCCAAGGATAAGGCACCTCACCTTTTCCCATACACACACATAAATTATCCACAGTGCCTCTGAAGCTGATGTACACAGCTTTGCATTTTCTAATAACTTCTTAAGGTTTTTATAATTGGAAACAGAAATCCCATTTCTTAAAATAATTATCTTACAAAGCACATTCTGTAAAAGTGCTTCATACTACTACCAAAATCCCCTTCCTTGCTTTTGGATCATGGTTTTGCCTTCCTGTCCAAGTGTAGCCATTTCTGCCTCCTGGAAATGGTGGACAAATAGCTACATCTGAAAAACTTAGAACAAATTCGACCTTGCAATTTACTGTCTTCAGAATTAATGGAAAAGCGATGATATAAATTTTAACAGATCACATTCAGTGGACTCATAGCAGTCCAGATTGTGCTTACACAACTCCCTCTGTCTGCTGCTATTTCAGAGGGGTGTTTCTTTGGTATTCCCCTTCTCCAATTCTTGAGATTTACCTGCATGGGAGGAGGGGACCAGATGAAGCACAGAATATGTATTTCTTTTCTTTAGTCTGCACAGAAGTCCACAGGAGGGTCATGAAGGTGATCAGAGGACTGGAGCACCTCTCCCATGAGGACAAGCTGAGAGAGCTGGGCCTGTTCAGCCTGGAGAAGGGAAGGCTCCAGGATGACCTCGTTGTGGCCTTTCAGTGTATGAAAAGGCTTACAAGAGAGCTGGAAAGGGACGTTTTACCAAGGCCTGTAGGGACAGGAGAAGGGGCAGTGGTTTTAAACTCAAAGAGGGCAGGTTTAGACAAGGTATTCGGAAGGGATTCTTTACTATGAGGGTGGTGAGGCACTGGCACAGGTTGCCCAGAGAAGCATGGATGTTCCATTGGTGGAAGTGTTCAAGGCCAGGCTGGATAGGGCTCAGAGCAACCTGGTCCAGTGGAAGATGAGGAGTTGGATTAGATGATCTGTAAACTCATATCCAACCCAAGCCAGTCTGTGGTGTTATGACTATGATAAGGGACAAAACACGGTTTCACAGGGGACATCACAGTCTCCTAAGATGTTTTTCACTTGAACATAGGAGTAAACAAAGAAATTACTCCTTTGCCATCTACCGTGATAAAAATAACAATCTTGAGATGATAAAATGAGAATTTCTGTCATGGAAGAGATCATCTTTTTTCTTTCAAACAGAATTGAGCTCTAAAGCCAGCAATTATAACACACGCTTCCCACCTTCAAAAAATTACTTTGTGTAACTCCAGATTTTCTGCTCAATAAATACCATTTTGAGCCTCTTTTTTGTAGAAAACTAAGTGTATTTAGAAGTGAACATTTTTTCACTCTGAAATTTTTTTTCAAGAAGAACTCCAAACAGCAATCCACAAAAATCTGTATCCATTTAAGAAATACATTTCACTACTGCACTCTTTCTTCTAGAGACAGCTGTTCAACAAATGTTTTTGAACAGTTCTCATGAAATCTAGATGGGGAGTTATGAGGAAATAAGTATTGTCTTTACAATCAGGACAGTTTAATTGTTAGAAAGCTTTAACTATTACATGTACGTCATCTCCATCAAGAGACAGAAGTTGAGATATCCTACCCTCCCTGTTTCATATGTTCACTAAAACAACACAAAAGGGATAAAATTTTATTAGTGATGGCAGATCTTGTGCAATATGATAAAGCTTATGCACAGAGCTCTTCTTTCTTTCCCAAATATACTCAGAAACCATACCCTAATCTTTTAAAATACATAAATATATAGCTATTAAATACCATTGTAGCCACTTGCAAGGGTAAATCTGCTTCTTTAGCACTCATCTTCCCCTTTTTTGTTAATATGGGAGAGTAAGAGTAGAGTGGGATTCCTCTGAGGGAGAGGAATCTTTTTAAGTAAAGTTCACTGAGATGTTTACAGGATTAAATATTAAAAGATATTTTAAAATAATATTTATTTTGCAGCTTCTGTTCCTGATCTCATAGCCCTGTACTGCACCCTGAGATAAAAATGCAACATAAGTAGAAGGATTTGCCACAGTCTTTTCCACCTCAATAAAGGATGTCTTTCTCTCTCCTTTATTTCCCAGCCGTTACCATTTCAGCAGAGTGCCTTTATGAGGTAATCAAAAGAAAACATCCCGGAAATTTCTGACATAACTTCACTTTTTTTTTCCCCCATCTCAAACAAGGGCCAGATGCACATTCTGAGACTGAGTCATAGTGAGGGGCTTTTTGGTTATTTAATTACAGTTTTTAATTAATGTGAGAAAGCTTAACTGATCCTAAATGGAGGTAGCGGTTGACAAATTACAAGAGCACTCCATGCCCACAGAAGAGCTAATGCTGCAAGGAAAGCACAGGGAATCAACACTGGTTTGTAATCAGTTACATTTCAAAGAAATGGTTTTTCGAAGTGTCTTTGTGCATGTGGGATTACTATCGTCTTTGAAGTTTAAATCATTTTTGAGATCTGGCTAGGGGCAAATTAGATAAGAAGGTGGCTGTGCAATTAAATTAATACTTTGGACAGCTCATACAGTTACAAGATCCAAATACTTATCCTGATAAAATGCTGCCAACACTTTAAAGAGGTGTACTGACTTATTTTTTACCTATAAATTTTTTTGCTGACAGATTTGGTAGGTGCATGATTCAGCACTTAGCACTGGTAACATGATTCACCCAGGTTTCTGAGCAGTTGTCCCAGATGAAGGCTGCAGCAAAGATTCAACACTTCCACAGCACTTGGCCACGCTCACAGCACAGCTTGGAGAGACTTGCTGAGCCGAAACTTGGTGCTGTTTCCCAGCTCAGCCTACTGGAGCAGTGGCCAAAAACATCTGCTTGGGGTGGTGCCAGACCCACTGGGTCCCACGCGTGATCACAAGGTTCGTTCCTGTCCTCCCCCTCGCACCCACCCGCAGCTGTGCCGGGTGCCGGGGGCTCCTGGGCGGGGGAGCTGCACCGCAGCCGGGGCTGGCGCTGGGGACAGCCACCGCTCGGGGACAGATGCTCTGGCAGCAGTGGATTCACGGCCCCTCCCACGGCACAGGCTTCCCCGTGCCATCCTCAGCACATTGGCACGCTCAGCGCACACTTCATCACCTGATCCAGTGCCTGCCCCCATCACTGAGCCCGGTGCGGGACTCCTGCACAGGGCTTTGCTAACTCGACAGGTCTGCCGTGATGGACTGTCAGATCCTGTCTCTGAATCTCCTTTTAGATTATGTGGGTTTTGGTTGTCAATCACTCTCACTGACAAAGAAATCAAATCTCTCCACAGAGCCAAGTGGTTTTGTAAAATATGTTCTGAATCATATCAACCAGATGCCTTTATAAAGCTGCATTTGTGACCAAGACTTGACAGAAGAAAGGGAGTTGCAAATTAATGTATATTTTAATCTTTAAACCCCTTGAAATGTCAGCTAACTGTACAGAGCAATGGTAGGCAGGTGAAAAAAGGGTGTTATTTGAGCTTGTGCATGTAAATCTTCAATTCAGTGAAAAACTTGAACAAAAGTTGTCTCGTTTTTTAAGAAAAACAAAACAAAAATATCATATTCGTGTTTGCAAGAAGAGTCAAAGCTTTGTGCAAACTCCTTTCACACAGCCTTTGGGAGCTGACCCCATATGAGCAGCAAGTGTTCGAGGTGATTCACTGTGATTCACTCCAGGAGATCTAGATACCTGTGGTATTTTGAAAACCTTATTGTGTGATAGTTTGCATCTTCAGATGCCTGAATATTTTTAGACGTCTACCGTGATTTGCCTGTCAAACGCACAGAGTTAAGGTGAGGCATTATCCCATTTTCTATATCTGGAAGTGAAAGTGCACAGAAGTTGAATCATTTACCCAAGGAAGCACACAGGAACAGTCCTACCGGGTTAGAGCAAAGAATCACTTCCCCCAGGAGACTGTCCTGAATGGTGTCAGCAGTGGAGGCTCAGGACAGTGCTGTAAGTAATGTGCCTTGAGCTCTATTCCCCTCTTTTGCCTTCACCGCTCCCACTGATCGTTAGTGTAGGGACTGTTGAGACTGGGTTGCCTCCAGCAGGTCATGTTCAACACCCATCAACAGTGAGCTATTGGCCAACAGTGGATCAAATCCAGATTTAGCCTCCTGCCTCATGGGTTGTATCCTTGTAAAGGTTGTCTGAAGCCTGGAATCAAGTTCACCTTAAGACTGACGTCTCTTGAAAATGAAAGCATAAAACGACTGTCCCCTGAGAATTTGGGCGCACAACTCAGCATGGCTGCAGGGACACAAGGCTTTCACCTGGGCTCTCTCACAAAATTCAAATTTTCCATCTGGAACCTGGCTCTACCAAGGTGAACAGAAGTGTTACAAAACCCCACAGAGCCAGCTGTGCATTTAAGTTTGATATCTGTGAGACTGAGCAACGTGAGTCACTTATCGCAATTGTTACATTCAACACATCCCACAAGAGGAGCCACTGAGAGCTTTCAAGAGCACTTCAAGGTTTGCTTTGCTGCAGTGCCTGTTGCAGAGGACTGCATTTTCCGTTGCAATGTACAAAGAAAAAAGGTCTTAAGCTATTGTGGTATTATAATTTTAATAAATATTTTCCTTGTTTCCCTAGTACTCCATGCAAGCAAAGCAAGGAAGGACTCGCTGCAAGCAACATCAACTGACAACGGCAGCTGAGAGAATCAAGGAATTTACCTGCCGGGCATCACTCACTCATCAGCTTGGCTTTCACTTACCTTAAACACCCACTAACGATTAGCGGTACTTTACCTGCCCACTAAAAAGAAAAAGCACACTTCTGAGAAATTAGCTGTATTGCATCTTACAGGATATTTGTGGCAGAGGGAGGGGTAGATTTTGCAACTCCTTCCAAGAAAACCAATGCCTTCACTTAAAGAAGAGTCAGAAAAGCACGGAGTGAGAAACAGAGTGGGAATGACACTGCAGCAGCACAGATCCTTGGAACCTGGATAAGGTGTCAGGAGCAAGTCAATCCTGCAGAGTGCTAAGAGTCTCCATTCTTGCTGGAGTTAATGGACACCCAAATTCCTGATGGAGAAGAAATATTTCTAAATTAAAAACTCTTTTACTCAGCTCTTCCTTTCTGCTGAAGGAAAAAATCACTGAGTTCAAAATCAGTGAAAAGCTGATCCAATAGCTTATGCAAGTGAGTTTCTTGCCAAAGGAAGGAGTGCTGGAACAAATGAATAACTTAAAGAAAAATGGGGATAGAGTAGTGACATCTAAAATGTTTTAATGACGTGTCTGAGCCCATTAAAAATAGCGTATTTCTTACTGGAGTATGGAATTGAAACAAGTATTTATATTTCAAAACAAAAAGCAAAAGCTAAATGTCATTTTGGCAATTATTAAGCGGTTAAATTTATTTTAAAAAATAAAATTAAATTTAAAGGTTATGTTTATATAGCACAATGGAGTACTGTGTAAAAATGCCCTTACACTGAATGATGGAGAAGGGTATTGCCAGGGGAGCAAGGAGACATTCAATGCAAATAAAACCTGCTGCTGCCTAGGAAGGATAGTGAACCAAGGCAGAGTCATGCTGTGAGGGCCAGCTCCCTTCTAGAATCAGAATTAGCTGGCAGACAACTGGTGCCAAAATTTCTGGATGGCAATGCCCTTTGTAATCCTGAAGGAGGCTACATTCACTTAGACACTTCACCTAAACCTCATTCTGGTTTGCAGAGGTTTTCAAGCAGTCTTTCCAGACACTGTGTTTGGTTTTCCCTCTGCCATTATATTCCTCCGTATACATGATTCAACACTAAAGGAGGAACCAGTTTGAAAAATGCAACTGATGCTTGCTTAAGCTAAAAAATTTGAGGTGCTTCAAAAACAAGCAAATAGAAAAAGGACCATATTTAGGGCTCTTGTGACAATCTGCACTGCTCAAAAAATCCATGTCTGTAGTCCCTACGGTAGTACTGGCCAGTAAACTTCATTTAAAGCCAAAATTCTGTTTTTTCTGTGCAGACCTTCACCTTGACAGATGTCCTTTCACCTTCATCTTCATTGTTCATTCTTATGGGCTGCCAGCACAAACCTGAAAATAGAGACTAAGTGAACTGGCGCCTTCATAAAAACCATGAACATCTCAGGCAACACAACAGGAGGGGGTTGAGTGATAACTTTGCAGCCGTCCTTGGTAATGAAGCAACCTGGCCAGGGTCTCCATCCCTTGGGGGGCTGAGCAGGATGTCACGTGCGAGTCACACTGTGCTGAATTCTGCTAGAAATGCTTGGGAGTGAAAGAAGAGTTTCACAGAAAAGACTATTGAAATGAAGATGCTTTATACAAGGGAAAATGCAAGTGGTAGGAACATATGGATGAACTAAGGGAGAAAAATTAAAAGGCAAATTTGACATGCATGTGCATACTTTTTAATACGATTCTTATAACATTTCTGTGAAAGACAGCCATCATTTTTCAATGTACTCCATAGATTGTCCTTGCAAAGAGATTTGGCCTTTCTAGCTCTTTCTCCAGTTAGGTGTTGCCTCAGTTATCTTCCTCCTGAGAGCCTAACAAGCAAAAATACTGTTTTCTATAATCTCACCTGTCTCTATTATGCCTCCACTTGCCTCAGCCCCACAAAGTGGAGTCCCAACATAGCCTGGTTAGAGGCTGGAGAAGCAGCAAAGATCATGGTACAGCTCAGGGCTAATTCTCCCAATAAGACCAACATATTTCCCCACCTTCTGCCCCTAAGGTCTTCTGAAAGTCACCACGCAAATGTAGAAAACCTCACCAACAACCTCCCTGTGCAATAACCCCACCTCCTCACCGCAGGCATAACCACAGGCAAATAGCTAGCCTCTACCCACAAAGTTTTGCTAGCCTCCAACTTCAAGATATTTGGAAAACAGAGAAAAGCAATTTAGACAGATTTATTTCCCAGAATAAAGAAAAAAATAATTTCAACTAGAAGTACAGGACTTGTGTTCTTTACTCTGACCAAAGCCCACATTGTTCACTGTCTCTAAAGCATTAGCTTATATTACCTTTTGGAAGTGCTGTAGAAATACAGCTCAGGCACATCTTCAGCATATTCATTTTCTCACTTTTCACAGTTAACCTCATTTATAACTGGAAAAACTGGTTTCCTCTTTGGAGATGGCAGCTAATGTAATTGCTGCTAAAGAAAAAAAAAAAAAAAAAAAAAACAACACTGGAACAAATGGCCCAAAGTCCCAACAACACTGAAAGTCACAGACATGACAAAAAGAAAGGCAGGTCATGTTTTAAAAGTAGAGTAAAAAAAAAAAAAAAAAAAGTGGGTTTTCAGTTATTGTGGAAAACAGATACATACATACCACATGAGGACATAGCATATGATAGGGATCAATCACTATCCTCTAACTTCTATTTCCTTTTGTGAACTTTCTTTCTGTATGTAGCAGTGTACAGGCTTTACAGGCTACTTGAACATTTTCTTCTTGTATCTTCCTATTTCCACAAGATCATTTCAGCAGAGGCATTTCCACTCTCAGCAAAAGCACACTGTTCCTGTTTGTATCAGGGAAAGCAGATGGAGAAAACAAATCATTAATTTATGACTTAGATGATACCATCTTCTATGGTATGACAGGACTTTGTAACACCCTACACTTCTTTTTTATTTAATTTTTCATGACATTTATGAACAGATAGGAAAATAAAATTAGAAATGGGAGATTCCTCACAGCAGCAGTATTCTGTCCTCAATCCTCATGCTGCAATTACAGATCCTCTTCTGCCAGGAGCAGTTCCAGGTAAGGCTGTTCCTGCTTCCTGCTATTCCCAGCGCCCCAACATTGGTGTGTAAGGAATCAGGGTTGTCTTGTGGGGAAGGAGGGGTAGAGATGGGATTTTGGGGGCAACACCAACTTTACTCAGCTAAGCAGCAGCAGCAGAGCCGCACATCCGGCCGCGGCCTTGGCCAGCAGAAATCAGTCTAGTCCAGAGATGCCATCTCTTCTTTGGTTCAGGATGCTGCCCAACAGCATTTGGATACATCTGCCATGTCCTGCACGTGAGTGTTGCACTCTCTTGCTGGCAGGGGCCTGGGAATGAGCATTTGGAAGGAGTGCCAAGTGCCCTGGGCTATTGGAGAAATCCAGTTGCCTGTGACAGCTCCACAAGAGTAGGGCTGCTCTCATGCAAATAGCCTGGGATCTCCCTGTCTTACACTTGCGAGGTTTCCCAGTGGCCAAGGGAAAAGAGGAGTGCTCAGAAATATTGCTTGTAATGCTTAAACAAGGCAGAGTCTCTCCGTGTCCACAGCTGAATTATTTCCAGAGCAGAAGAAAGCGTGTGCTTTCTCACTGCTCCCACAACTCCTCTAATAGCTTCACAAAGCAAATGATCTGTGTGTCTCTGGGTGCTTTGGATAGCCCTTTGGGCTTTTTTATGGACCTCTGTGCATCACAGCTATCAATCAACCCTGACAGAGAGACAAGGTTATAAAAGTATGTATTCTTTGGAAGCCGGATCTGATTATTGGTTTTGTTTGTAAAACTGCTCCAGCTGTGGGAACTGTGACAGGCTCTAAGAGGGCAATTTAATTTTTTTAAGTTGGATGAAGCGGCTGCTGTTTTTATTTAATTGCCAACTCTATTTTTCAGTACCAAACAGAAAACAAATTCTATTCTATTTCCCATAATGAGCCAATTCCAATTAGGGCAATTACCACGGGATAATTGTAGACTACCTATGGTTAATTAGGGCTGCACTGTATGTTTAAAACATTCCAGCAGCATAAATATTTAATGATAACCACAGCTTCGTACATTGTTACCACTTAATTTAATATATTACATCAATATTCTTGGGAGGGTTGGAGAGAAAAGAGGCAAAACCTTGAAACATGATCAGAAAAGCTGCAATGGGCTCTTTCCCCAGTAGTAAATCATCCTGCCTGATAATGTCATTATGCTGAAAGATTCCTTTTTTTCAGGCCATCTTGTGTTCACTCAGCAGGAAAAACAAGTGCACCATCACCAGCTCTTGAGCTCCGAGCTTAATGGCAAGCAGAAAAGCAAAGTGAGATGAGAGATGGTGGTGGGCTCAGTCCCCCCCATACAGCCCTGTCTTCCTGGGGCACCATGCTGGTGGGACAGTGGGCACTGACTCTGCATTTTCACCCTGCTGAAAAACGCTTCATGAAGCACAAGTATTCTTAACAGGATTAGAAAGAGAAACAATAACAAATTTATGCAAATTTTATTTGGCGTGAAATGCTGTCTGGTCTCCTTGGAAATGTGGGTGTTCTTCATTTAGTCATTTCATTGGAAATGTGACATCATGAGCAAGAAGACGAAGTGAAAGCAAGCATTTGACTCCGGGACATGGAGAAATGCACAGGAAATTCCATCTGCAATTAGAACTAATATTGGCAATATAAAACTCACAGAAACCCCTCAGTTTGCTAACTGGCCCCTTAAATTTGTCCTACATGCAGAAATTAGCATTTAATAGAGCAAAGTAAATTCTCCAAAGCATGTCCATGTGTGAGGTGTAAGCAAGTGCAGTTTGCCAGTTGTGTAGAATAACTCTTAATCTGTTAAAGTCTTTCCTTAAACATACAGGAGTTCAGACTCCCCATCCCAGACAACAGGGAAAAAATTAAAAATCAATTCCTTCCTCTTCCTTATAGAAGAAAATACTGATGTCTAATATGGTTTTGGTGTAAGCATCCATTGTAGTCCAGCCTTATCAGTACTTCATGATAATATCGTTTCATTCATCTGTAAAGAAAAAGTTTAGTCAAATTTTTAGTTTATAACCTCTCTCAAAAAAGACCACTAACAGAGCAGCTGAGTTAATGACTCCTGTTGCCAGTCTCTGTTGGGATAACCTTCCATTCAAGTGACAAATGTGAAAACTGGTGGGGTTTTTCCTCCCTTTAAATTCTATTTTCTGAATAATACTATAACTGATACAGAAGCATCTTTCTCAAACACCTCTGTTGTTCCTCAAAATGGAAAACTAGGTTTGCAGCACAACCAGTGAAAGCTTCCTTCTATGTATGCCATGCCAATACTAGTGGACATTTCTGCTGCCAATTGTCTTCCACTGATTTCCAGCCAGGACAATAAATCAGACACATATTTTTATTAAATCCCTGAGTATGACTCAGCAGTTAGATGAAACTACAAGAGTTACAGACGTCCATGGGAATGACACTGTTTTCTTCACACTCTGCATCTAACCACTGGGCTGTACAAACTGTGCTTCATCTGCCCCATTTTCTGCAGAAGCAGGAAAAGTGTGGGAATGCTGTCAGCAATTTGTATCTCCTCTGGAGCTGGCTGCAGTGCCTTTGTTGACCCATAAGTATGTCAATGTTTCCAGGTCTCCTGTTTAGATAGAGCCTCTGGGTCTATCCCAGACATGAATCACTGTTGGTGAAAACAGTCCATTTGCATTCCCTGGTTTGTTACCACCCTCTTATCCCTCATGAAGAATTATTTCAGATTTATTTCACAATCCCTAAATATAGTATAATCATGTTTACAGTTTTGGTGGTTATCAAGAAAGTTTCAAACCCACAGAATATTTTAAAGTCATACTGCAAGAAGCCTGAAGCAGCCTTATTGCCACCTTCATGGTGGCCAATTCATCTTCGAAACACCAAATTATGACAATCTATATGCAAACCTTTTGTTATATTCTGGTTACTGATGCTAATGAAGTTGCAAGTGATTTGGGGTTTTGGTCATTTTCAAAAACCCTCCCATATTAAGTATTTTAGATGCTCTTTAGCCAGCTGCCAAAAACTATCATTCACCTTTGGCACCTTTATCAACTGAGTTAGGACTGTCTTCATGGGAATTTAAGAGACACTAAAGATTCAAATTGTGGGGCAGTATTGAAAACCCTTATATCATGGACTGTACATTATTTTTAAACTACCATACATATTCAGTATTCACAGAATCACAGAATCCCTGAATATGCTGAGTTGGAAGCCCCCCACAAGGATCATCAAGTCCAACACTTGGCCCTGCACAGGACCATCTCCAAGAGTCACTCCACGTTCCTGAGAGCACTGTCCAAATACTTGAACTCTCCAGCATGGCAGAACTATTCAAATCACAATAGAGTATTCACCGTGCAAGTAGCAGTATTCTTCTGCTTTGAATTTAATTTAAGAAAAAAAGTGCAGTTAATGTTGTTGCCAGATTTCTGTTCCACAGATCGTGCACATAATTAATCTCATTTGCTTCCAGGACCTGACGGAAGTCCAGCTGAGGCACTGGCATTCTTGGGTGCTTGGGAAGAGGCAAGGGCAAAGAAATAGCAGTTATTTAAGTAGCTTTACCAAAGGTGGATAGAAGAGGAGTAAAGGGCTGTTCTTTGTGGAAAAACACACTGCAGATGAAGTGTGTGCAGGAGGGCAGAGGTTGGGCAGAGGGGAGCATGGCCGAGGCACCTCACAAACTGACTGGCAAGGGAGACAGAGCCCTGGAGAGCAGAACCCTGCAGTGCCCCCTCTCCTCCCGTGAACATCACCAAAACCTGATGCATTACCACGAACGTGCTGGTCCTCGGTGAAGTTCAGCAGCTCAGGAAGAACCCTGTCCACTTTTTTTGTTTCTTTATGGGCTCATGCCATGCACAGAATTTGGATCTAAACTTCACATTCTAAAGGCATTTTATTAGGTCATGCACACTGGGTGAACTCTGTTTTATTTTCAACACCAAAGACAATGTGTTATTAAACATTAAACATTAAGCATTAAACACAGCTCCATCTTGAGTAAAATTCAGCAGTTACCTGACAGTCATGTTTTTCATTTCCACTCCTCCACATTAAAACTTCAACATTAATTGTTTGCCAAAGTAAAGTCTTATTTAAGTATGCAAATGATAAGTGATTCATTTCAAAGCTAAAACTAACAATTCTTACAAGAAAGTCGGAAGCTCATAAGGATATAATGCACGTGGTCTAATCACATTTCCCTTTCTTGAACTCATCCTACATTTTAATAGCTTAAATCACCTCTAGAGGAGAAAAAAAAATCAATCCATATACATCTCTGGAGCAAAGTAGAATTATTTTTAGATTGCACTTTGTGGCTAAAGCTATAATGTATTGTTCTGCTCCAAGAAAGCACTCCATAAATGTGGCACCACACGGGTCTGCTTCAGTGAATTTACCAGCTGTTTGTTTCTGCAAGAGCTGGCAAAACCACAAGGAATGAAACTCTTGAAGAGTGTACTTCCTTTAAAAAATATTTTATGGCTATATCAAAGGTAAAGGTCAGTAAGCAGTTGAGAAGTTAGTTGAAGTCTCAGGAGGATAACTATTGTACACAGCCAGTCCTCTTAAAAAATCAGAAGGAGGCAGGTAATGCCATGTGGATACACTTTTAAAGGACTTTAAAGAATACAGGGAAATAATTTCATGAAGGGAAACCATACATATAGTAAAGAAATGCTACATAAGAGGTTTGTAAAACAGTCTGCTGACTAAAAAGTTGGTTCAGAAGCCTTGGGAAATTTCTCTGTAAAAGGGGTTCACAGGTGAACACTTATTTGGGAAATGTAAAAAGCAAGAGAGATAAGAAGAGAAAAAATATGAGCCTGATCCTGTTGTATTTCATCTCTGTGCTCAGAGCAATACTAGAATATAAATGCAGGGGGCAATATGGCTTTAATATAGCTTCTACTTCTATTTAAAGTTGACTTTGAAAAGAACATAAAATTACATACCCTGAGAAAATAGAAACGCAGCAAAATGCCAGCCCCATAATCCATGCTCTCCTGGCCCATGAAAGCCAAGCAGGCAGTTGTACCAACCCATCAGCACTCCCCACCATGCACTAATGATTCACTTATTCCCAAAAACCAATCTGCTCAGCTTGCAGTTCCTTTGGATGTGTCCAGGAGCAGCCGGTTCTTCATGAGAAGTTTCCGTTTCATATCTGACTCTCTTTAGCACTATTTTCAGCCACCCTGACAGCCATTAAACCTCTTCCAATCTTTTTCTTAAGGGAAGCCAAGTCTATAAAAAACAGTGGGAGCACAGTACCAAGCGTAGCAGGGCAAGGCAATTACAGATAAATTGAAACTGTGGCCTGTAGTAGACTCCATGCACAAGCTGTGCTGACCCATTTTAATGAAAATGGGAGATAGTTGAAGAATTACATAATCTCTGTACCTCCTACTGCCTGCATGGTTTAACTTGCCAAGGACTTGTAGCTGTGGAGCTATTGTTTTCAGAAGAAAGGGTGTGGGTGAGTTTTATATTCCTTCATGCCCAATAAAACATTCTCTTTACTCTCCCCTTCAAGTCATAATGCACTTTGGCTAAATCATCAGATGGACTTAATAATTTTTGTCTTCCAAGGATCCTCCTATTTCTGCATCTTTCTAAGCTTTGCAAATGCTCTACTGCACTTCAGAGCAGATGCCAGCATGGACCTCCATAAGCATCACTTCATTATTTCTCAATTACACAAACCATACTTCTGAAATGGCTTGGTTAGTTTTATTATATCCATGAATTTTTTAAAGAGTTTTTAATTACATCCCCTGCTGTCTTAAGCACCCAGACTTTGAACAGGAAACAAATTTATAAAATTAATTTCACAACAGGCTACAGCAGCAGTTGTATTTCTCAAAAGCCTAAAAACAATGGGATGTTTTTGTATATACAGTAGGAGAGCTTCAAAAGAGAATTGTGAGACATCAACATTTTAAACTGTGACCGTACTAGGCATTGCAATCATTCTTTTATTTTAAGAGAAGAAACAATTCAAATAACTTTTTTTAAAAAATCAGTTCAGTTTCTTGGTATTTTGATGACTGTTCTATAGAGTCCAAATAGAGAAGAAAAATTTGGTATGTGAACACTACTGTAACTCAAATCAAGAAGTATACTCATATAGTCTGAGGAGTTAGTGGAGAAAAAAGTGTTTTCTAAGGCAAAGACTCAGAAGATACAATTTTCAGGAAAAGTGATCACAGTAACGAGCTGCAGCAGAGCCACAGTAAACTTTAGAATGGACAATCTCCCCTAGACCTTATAAAAAGAGAAAACAAAATACATTAAATACCTCTTCTATTATCAAGATAATTGTCAGCACAGCAGTAAATAATACACCTTAAAAGTAGAGGTGAAATTATTTCAAATCTATTTTGCATATATGGGTTTTGTTAATTATTTGCCACTGATGTACTATTCTTTGACGAAAGATCCCCTTTTGCTAGTCATGGTGGAACTAGTAGGTAAAAGTGCAGAGGAAAGACCTGAATGACCACAAGCCAGGTAACAAAGGGGGTGCATGATCCATTTGCACAGAGGAGAGCAGCCAGAGGAGTGATCTGTACTTGGGCTGTGCTGAAGATACGCGCTATGGAAAAGAATTACTACAGTTTAACACAACCATAGGTCATATGGATTTGTTTATGAAGCCACTAAACTCTAACTACAAAAGTGGGGAATGTTGTGCAGCTACAGATGCTGGACTGCGTCATGACAAATGTGTGAACTATTTTCACCCAATTATGCAGCATGATGTAGTCAAGAACCAAAGCGTCACACCCCGAGCTCTGCTCCAAAATGATGGAGTCATGCAAACCCATCTGAAAAAAACATGGCACTCGGCAATGAGCTGGAAAAATTGCATCTTCTGAGGAGAATCCTCCCAGAATCCTTTAAGAATCTTGAGCCTAGAATATGACAATTCAATCTTTTTACCACATATATCACATGTATTTCCATCTGCCTATCATGTCAGCCTCATAGTCTTGTGCCGTTTTCCTTTATTTGAGAGATTTTGTCCTGACGCTCCTTTCATACGCCATCAAGATCAGCTTTCCATCACAAACCTATACCTCACTTGAATATTTTCATTACTCACTATGAGCAACACAGTGCTGGAAACCAAATCCTACATGCGTAGTGATTCAGGAAATATACTTCTGTTCAGGTGAAATTATACTATTGTTAACTTTAAAACTGAAGGATCGTGGAAAATTACTGAGTGAATATATTTTTGTGGTCTGTAAGTGGTAGTGTTTTTTTTAAGGAGTGGAAATATCCAATGACAAGGGTTTAAGTGAAGTCAGCAAAATGAATTTTCTTCTTCCAGAAGAAAAGAGAATGTAGTCTAGAACACAGGAAGTAAATCAGTATCCAAAGAAAAAAGCCAAGCATTGGAAAAGGGTGGTCTGCAGAGCTGCCCTAAACTCTTGTAGACTTCATTTGTATGTATTCTACAGCATTGGGGACTGTCTATTCTAAAGAATTTATTTGTGTATTGAGAACCCCCTTATTGAATTTACAGCTTCTAATGTAATGCAACAATATTTTCTTTGTGACAGCGATTACTTTTACTCTATGGGCACAGGTATATATCTGTCTATTTTTATAGAACATTCAGTACTATATATGACTGACTCAATTCATATAATTTCAATAGTTTGTCCATTAAAAAAACCAAAAAAACAAAAACAAATAAAAAAATGTAAGAGGGAAATCCTGTTTCCATTAAAATTAATGGATACTCTGCTATTTTTTCCAGCATGGGTGAGATTTCCCCATAGAAGAGAACAGTTACATAAACTCAGTTTGATTACTTTGCAGAGTCACACAATAGAATCAGTGTCTTTGTGCATAGTTTTAAGGAGAAGAGAGATCTTCTTGCAGTCATTTTTAAATGTCAATTCTATGTGATGCTACTAATAAAGTTTTATGTATTTTCCAAGTAGCTGGGATATTTTAGAAAGAAATCAGTAAAGAAGCCAACTCAGATGTATTAGACACTCTTGTTTTATTGCATTTCATCTTTGATAATCCAGTGATGTAAAAATAGAGCTATATAGATACAGATATATATACTACCATAAAAAGATTTCAATGCTATCAATTTGCTACAAATCCCCTCTTGGAGTGATGTTTCTATTGCCAATATACCCAGGTGATTGATCAGCTGACAGCTAGCAGCTGACAAATTTGGGTTTCATCAAATGGGGCCATAGAAGGCAAATAACAGGATTGGGTTTAAAGTTCTTCTGGTGTTCCTATATATCTCAGTATAAGTCAGATGTATATTTGTGCTGCATAGGACAGTCACTTAAATTCATCTTCCACAGGTTTGTTGGGGTTTTTTTTTCTGTATTCCTGCAATGACAAGTGCAGCCCTCTGCTCTGACATGAGATATGTCAGTGTCAGTAGTGGGGAGCATGAGACTGGCAGAAAGCAGCCAGCTCAGCTACCTGAGCGAGGAGATAGTGGGCAGAACGTGTGTCATTAACGAACCTAGCTGAAGGTAATCAGGTGTGGACTTCATTTACGCTGCTTCACCTTTTCTGTAGCTCCTAACTCCTCCCCTGCAAAGCAGCAAGCTAAACTGGAAGGCACAACTAAAGTAGATCCATCTTAATCCTATCTATAACTGTACAGAGGAAGTTGCTGTAGCAGCTGTGCAGCTTAGAGTGTCCTAGTGAGCCCTGCCTTCAAAAAGTAAGGTAACATCTGAAACTAAACCCCAGCACTAAAAGGCAACAGTAATAGAAGTGTCTGATGTGTGTTAGCAGAAGGGATAAAATGTCTGAGAGTGCCAAACCTGGAAGTAGTAAAACAGAAAAATATACTCTGCATGTTGATCTCCAGGTTGGCAACAGTGACTCTACAGGTCTCATCAAGTTGTCCTAAAAAATGGCATTAAATTTTAGGTACCATGTTGCACAGGCTAACACAACTAGTATGATGAAAAACAGACATATAGACAGGCTGGCAGTCTAACAGAGGAAAAATAAGCACTAAAAATAAACTTGTGGAAACCATGGAGAGGAACACTCCAGACAGGGAAAATAGATACCCTAAATGTACATAGAAATATGCTTAACATGCTAATATGACACGGAAAATAATATTTAGATTTAATGTAAGTCTAGTTTCTAACAGTCAATTCTGTCATTTTTATAAATCATTGTCCAAAAAGCATACTAAATAAAATTTTAAAAACTTCTTAAACCAGACATATTTTGGTAATCCTGAAAAAAGATTTGAATCAGAGTTTCATTAACATGCAGGTAAAAGTGATGACCCAACAGGATCAGTAATTTCTAATTCATCCCGCTGAACTGTATATTACTGCAGTAGTATAAAACATCTCTTACATTTTATAGAAGTCTGACATCATGTGATAAATACTACTGGGGAAAAAAATGTCGGATCAATTAGCCATCCATAGCTCCTTATTATCTGTGTGCTTTTTCAGCTTTTTATAACAACATGAAAGCCATAAAAATGACAAGAGCCATTTTGCAGATATTTATGGGTAGATGGTCCCTCAAGAGAAGGAACTGTTCCCTGCCATTGGGATAATATGTCCTACATTTAGCAAAATCTACAGGTAACACTTTTAATATTCATACAAAGGCTATGCACATAGATTGCATCATCAACAGTAGGGATTTTTTAATAACTTTAATAAAGATAGTGTATATATTTATATATCTTATATACAAAAGAGTGTGATTTTACATATATATGTGGACACCTGTACACCTTTGATTTAATTTCTTCCCAAGAAAGGAAGCATTTACAGTGTCTGAGACAGAATTCAGCCATCAGACTATTTCTCTAATTTCTGTAAAATTTATTTCTCAATGGTTATATAAAGTATCCTCTAATCTGGCTGAGTCATTATTTAAACAATACTTCACTGTGGACAGTTGATTTGTTCTCTTTACTGTTGTAAATTTGATTTATTAGGGACTGGGGAGCAGGGGAAGAGTTAAGGAACAATAACCATGTGTTGATCCCAATCAAGCTTCACTAAAATTAGCTGTTAAAATACAGAGGGAAAGGAGCTGAGTCGACAAGTCTCCTTCAGACAGATCTCAGTACGATCCTCAGTGGTTACTGACTCAATCTACAGCAGGAAAAGTAGGTTTTGGACAGGAAGAACAGCCCTTTTGCCATTTTTCTGCATTCACAGAGTAAAAACACAACCCAAGCATTCAGCCAAGCAGCTTTAGTTTGGTCCACTATATCTCCCAATTCAATCAAGAATCTATTTATGATTAGTATAACTTTTCAATTAGACTCTCCTATATATATTCTTACTGTACACAAGGCACTGGGGAAAACAGCTGAAGAGGCAGGAGAAAAACTGACTGAAGAAATTAATATTAATAAAATGTAAAACTATAGCAGCATCTGCCTCCTTGAACTGTCTCTCATTTTCTGTTGGAGGTGTACCTGAGCAGTCCCAAGGGTTTAAATAGGTGGAATTGGCTCCTCTGCCTTCCCTGACAGCTGATTAATTTGCAGTCATTGCAACCATTCATGTTTTTAACACTGGCAGGTTGTGTTAAAAAAACAGATGGGTATTCTATGCATTCAATTTTGCTTTCACTACAGTGCAATTCATTGTATTATTCTCCAAACTGGAAATGATGATTGATTATGGCCAGGGAAAATGAGGAATTGAGAGAAAAGATGACTGAGAGGGGACTTCATCAAGGTCTGTAAGTATCTGAAGGGGGGTGTCGAGAGGATGGATCCAGGATCTTCTCGGTGTCGCCCCACAAGAGGACAAGAAGCAGAAACTGATGCACAGGAAGTTCCACCTGAACACGGGGAAGAACTTTCCAGTGCAGTCACCAAGCACTGGAACAGATTGCCCGGAGAGAATGTGGAGTCTCCCTCACTGGAGATATTCCAGAGCTGTCTGGACACAATCCTGTGCCATGTGCTCTGGGATGAACCTGCTTGAGCAGGGAGGTTGGACCAGATGACCCACGGTGGTCCCTTCCAACCTGACCTGTTTTGGGATTCTGTGGGAGGGTTTCAAAAGAGCTGTGGGTTCAGCAACAAAAAGCAACAAGCAGTTTAAAAAGATAATGGACAGAAATGGCCATGAAATACCAGTTGCATGTTTGCCATTTCTCAGAGGAACCCTGATAAGGAAAACTGCTTAGGAAGACCTTTGAAACCCTCCAGTGGCAACACAAACTGTTATTACTATTATAATTTCCTTCCCTCCCGCAGGTTGGATGGGTTAGTCACTGGAGGTTAAAATGACTCATCGAATGGGCATGCACTTGTGCCTGATTGCAGGCACAGAGAAACCTCTGAAGAGCCCTGAAGATCCCTGGCTTTAGCAAGGAAACTGAGGAAGAAACTGGTGTGCTAGTGCTGCTGTGCCTGTAGCAGGCACCACAGACCCTTGGAGAAAAGCACAGGGGTTCAAAAACTGCTCTGCCAAAGTCCCATGTCTTTGTTTCAACAATTGCATGCCCCCAAGAGTTGAAGCAAAGCACCCAGAAAAGAGGAAACCTAGACAAGAGCCTCTCCCACGACAGGTCCTCAGGCACTTAGGCCGGGCTCAGCCACTCAGACCCAAAGAGTCTCATTTTGGGTGCAGCCATTGGACTCAGCCTAGAGAACCCTCAGAGGATGGCTCAGCCAGCCAGTGACAAATGAACATTAGAAATAGGCTCAAATAATCCTTCCTGTGGTTCTCCCAACCCTCACACTGTAATTTTTCCTGTTCACAGGCACTCTGCACTTGTGTGCATGCACTGCCTTCCTGCTGCCAGCTTGGACACAATCCTTGTTTCCCACTGGGAAAAGCAGGTTGGGATGTTCTAGTTAAAGGTCAGGTGCAGCGGGTGACCTGATGGAATTAAGTGACTCGGTGATATTTTGGGAGACAATGAGGGACCTCATGCTGAGAGGTAATTCAGGTCCAACATCTGTACCCAGGCAGGCAAATAGAAGAAACTTTCTTTGGCATTCACAAGTGTAACCCTTGGCAGCTGTTAGAACTGGCCAATACTAATCCACTAATGAAATATGCCCTGTTATAGCTAGTAACCCTGTCAGCAAGTGATTGTTCCTTAAATGCTGCAATAACATTCATGCATGAGGAGCACAACACTGCGTGGAGGTTTCACTGCTGGCCAAATTTATCCTTGCTCTGTCTTCCCAGATAAAAAAGGAGATACAGCAGGCGTTAATCGTGCCTAGTATGTCCAAGTGCTTTGGACATTAATGCAATTGCTGTCTTTGACAGAAGGAGGGATGTGACTTACGTAAGAACAAGAGAACATATATCCCCTTGCAAACTAATAAGTACATTTTGTGCCGAGACAAAGGCTGCAGGAAGAGGAGGTGGCAGGCATAGCTGGGACCTTCAGTGTCCTTGGCCATGCTTCTAACGTGTCCTTGACCATTTATTTGCATGCCTGTGTAAGCTAAACACAGTCTCAGAAATCTGCAGCTGTGAGGATGAGTGAAACACAACATTGCCAGAGGAGCAGAGCACAGCCCTGACAGAGGTGTCCTGTGGGCACCTGCAGGAGGAGCCTGGGTTGCATCCTGGCTGACTTGATGCACCATCTGGGTGAGTGGACCACTCAGGAGTTTGAGCTCACCTTCAGCAGTGCACAGGGTGCACCACAGGTGCACAGCTCTTCTTTCATCCCCATAAACGGAGAGAGATTGGGATGGAAAGGAAACATTGAACCTCCTCTGCGGGGTAGGAAAGGAGGATGCATAATTCCATGGGTGCAAGTGGGCTTTTCTGCAGGATTTCCATGTTTTCTGGTAAACTCAGCACTTTTTTGCATGGAGAGCATTAATCCCAATAATGGAATAAGCAGAGGACACCTTACTTTGCATTTTCCAAAGTAAGAGTGACATGCCAAGAATATCCTCATGAATAATTATTCAAGAAAAAAAAAACCAGGAAGTTTTGCCGAATGCTACACATCAGGAAGCACTTTAATCCACATGACCAAAAAACCTTGCATTCATCTATGCTTTCATGGTAACAGGCTTTCCTATGGTTTAACAGCTAAAATACGTTATTACATCTACAGAAGGATTGGTGACAGTTGTTTTGCACTGCATTTCCTACACTTCGTCTGACAGATTATTTCTCAAAAAGGTGCTTGATCAGACATTTACGCAGATATGAGATAATAGTAATTCAATATTGCAAAGTGAAATTTGCTTCCCATGATTACTTCTATCATCTGAAAATTAAATGGGTTTGAGGATGAGGACTGTAGCTCACACTGTGTTATGGTTCCTCAAACAAAAAGCTGATGTAAATCTTTATCAGATTTCCTTTTAGCAACAAAAGAACATAAAACTCCACCCAGAAGCACCGCCTTTTTCCTCACTTGACCAGCTAGCTGTTGAATGAAATTTGCTATGTAATTTACTTCCGGGTCACATTTGTACCAGCCAAAAGGGTTAACCAAAAGTATTTTTGATCTTAAAAGCCACATGTTTGGAACATCAGTGTTCTCATGAAGAAGAGAGGACTTGTAAGAAGGACTACCTGAGAGAAACCTATCCCCAGGTGACTCTCAGGCTTTGCAAGCAGAGAAGTGGGGAGAGAGATGGCAGCTGGGACCACTGCCCTGTATCCACCAGGACACAGGTCCTGCAGCCACCAGGACATGGTCACAGCAGGAGGAGTTCACATGTGGTGTCACTGGCCATGCTGTGCCTCAGACCCCGAGATGGGACGCACACAGTGCTGTTTAATTTTTGATTACTAGAGACAGTGAGTCCTCAGGGAGGATCTATATGCCACAGTGGGGACCCCATGACTTTAGAGTACATTTCTGGCAAATGCCATCACCACCATTGCCAGCATGGTGACACCTGCAGAAGAGGCCTGGGAGACCTTCCCTAGTGAAAGGGAGCTTTGGAAGAGACCTGAGAGAAGCAGTTGTCCCTCTGTAACTCTTCTGAAATTTCCTTGCCAGGGAATTAAAGGAAAACAGCTTTAAAATTTCCACCCCAGGGCATTAGAAGGTTGCACAAGCATGCATACATACAATGTTACAGTTAGCATATATATAAGCAACAGTGATTTTGTTCCTTTTTCAGCCTTCATCATTATAGTGAAATTTCCAAAAATACCTTTCCTATTTAACAGCTTCTTAAGGGTGATTTAGTGTCATTGCACAAGGCACTGGAGAAATATTTAGAGCCCAAATGCTGGTATACAACGTATATGCCCTCTTCAAGGCCATAATTTACAAAATTAAGCAAATCCTGATGTGGGGGCAGGCTTTCCATGCCACTGCGGTGACTTTGCAGTGAGTGTGATGGTTCCTAGCTGCAGTTATTGGCTTCACCGTAGGACATGATGGGGACAAGGAAGGACTGCCAGCAGTGAATGATGGGAAGCTCTATTCCTGTCACTTGCCAATTTTTCCAAGTCTGAATGCAGGCCTGCCCACAAAGAGCACTGGAACTTGGCTAGCAAGAGAAGAGGCAGCACAGGAGGGCAGCAGGAATTAGTACAACAAGAAGTCAAGTGCCCCATCGTCCCCCAGGGTGCAGGCAGGGAGGCAGCTCTGCTGAGGGCATGGAGTTGGGGTGCATTTTACCCAAACTCAGGGAGGAGGTCATGCCAGCCCTGGGCTGGCAGCTCGATGGGCTGCCCCTGCTCTCCCTGCACCTGGGAGGCTTCACTGGGCGCTAGTGAAGAGGGCACTTTTCTGCTGGTTTTGTTCCCCTGAGCAGGAAAACTGCGTGTGTGGTCTCCTGGCTTATGAAACGCTTGGCATTTTATTGCTCCTCAGCTTCAGTGTAACTGAATTGCAGCAGTTTTTCTGCCGTCTGGGCCAAGCATGTCTCAACTTGCATAAAAGGAAATTAGCACTGAGGTTTTGAGCTAAAACCATTTCTATACTAGGGCAGAACTAAAGCATTTTGATACATTCAGCTAATTTGTGCCATAATCTAAGCAAGATTAATCTAAGAACTCCCTCATGTTAACCCATGAGCAGCTAATATCCACTACAGCTCCAATTCCTTCCTCCATATTGGGACTGAGTCCTCTCTCATTAAAATTTTGCCACTGGCACCAAGATTTGAGGAATCCCTGAGGATTTCAGCACACATTCATTCATATTCATGAAATACCTATGAAGTGGGGACAGGCCCTCAGCTAGGGTGAAACAATCATGAACAGAGAGTCTGGAGGGAGCAGGAAGAGTTTTGCTTTGTTAAAGCACTGCAGTTGGACTGTCTGAGCTGTGCTGAGCATTAATCAGCTTTATTTAATTTAGTTCTTTATTTTGGGAAGGGCTAATGAAGCTCACCTATGATAAGAACTATAGCAGTGAGCTATCTCCACTAAGCATATCCATCAAGCATCCAGAGCGGTTTAAAGGTATGAAACTGTAACATCACTGACAGAACATAACCCAAAGGGCAGCCCACATTTTCATCTTTAAGGTATTGATTGTGGCTGTTACCATTCTTAGAAAGGCAGTGAGATTCCAGTAACAAGCCAAACCGCGTTACAGTTTTTCTACTAAGTTATCAACATGATTCTAAAAAAAATTTAATTATTTACAAATAAACCACCAAAAGTTAAAAAGCAATGAGCTATTTATTTTCAACACCACCACATACAAATTAATATCTACCCATTTCTGGAAACCACATTTGTACAGCAAGGGAAAGATCATGCAATTATACACAATCTGTTCCTGTGGAAATTTATACTAGCTGGAAAAGAAATTGCAATCATACCTCGCTACGTGGGATGGGGAAAGACTCTCTCTTCAGCTGCCCCATGAGGGGAGAATAAGCCTGTGCTTTCTGTAAGCCTTCAAGTTTCGTCTTAGGTCCAGTACTAGCAGGAGAGTAAGTTTTCTGCAAAGCATGTCTGCATCTTGTCTTGTGGCTTCTGAGGGTTTCAGCTACAAGTCAGAAGCTCACGTTGCCATCGCTCTTCTGGGAAAGGAGATGTTTAAGCTACAGAGAAAGAGAAAAGAGTTAGAGCCCAGATCCTGTGGCCAACCCCTTGAGACAATGAGCTCCTGCAGACAGCAGAGCCTGTCTCTGCTACAGCAACAGAGCTGGAGTTTCCTGAGGGATCCGGCAGCTTTGCCCAATGATTATAATCTGCTGACAGATTAGTGAGGTCTTCCAGCCAGGCAAGTGTCACATAAACTGTTAGAAGTGGAGTTTGTAGTAAGATCCCCACAGCATTCAGGCTATGATTGAAAACCAGAAATATTGAATGCTTAGAGAAAAGTAATTATTCCCACTATCCAATAGAGATGTCATGGTGGTGGGTTAGGGCCTGCCTGAAGCTGAAAAGTGTCTTTCAAATACCCACTCTTTGGTGCATTGAAATTCTTTCCCAGCCCAGACCAGTGCTACTGTTTCGACATGTCTCCGCTAAACACATCTCTGGGTGGAAGTGCATGCTGGCTAATTTGGCTTTACTGCCTCCAGAAAAAGAGTACACACCAAACCCACTGGTTTTACTCTGGACTTGCCTCTTTCTGAGTGGTAATAGAAGTGGCTATTCTAGAAGAGCCAAAGGTTGATGTCTTTGTTGCAAAACTGGAAATTAAGTTCCTGGAGGCAGAGCACAGCAATGAAGCAGGTTCTAGCCTGGCTTAGGCTGCTCACCAACAGATGGCTTCAAGGCCATATTCATGTCCTTCATCTATGAATGGACTAAGTCAGGACTCGGTCAGTTAAAGTGCAGCATTCAACAACTCCAGCAGCACCTCAAGAGCTAAATGCCAACCTCTCCTACACTCTTTCAAAACTCCTTCCTCAGTAAAAATGAGGTACTCAGGCTTTACCTGGAAATTGTTGCTTTTAATACTTCAAGGTAGCTTTTGATGATGATCTTCTTTGAGCTACTGGTTCCTTCTACCAGTTCCCTAATTGAAATGGAAAATTACTCATGTGTATCATGATCAGCTCCTAGAGACCTGTCCAGGTACAGGTGAAGTATTCAAGGCTTATCTTGGGTTGAGAGTTATCTCAAGTGTTCAAAGCACTTCCTTGTTGTTACAACATTCCTAAGTCTGATCCTGTATGCTACTAATTACGTTTTAGTTGTACATGCTCTTACTAACTATGTGTCATCAAACAATCTCTACCATTAATTTGGCTTTTCATAGGCATTGCACATGACACACAAATATTATATGTCACAGACTTTGTTAAAAGGCTTTTAGTCCAAGCAACTTCCACTCCACCCCACCAAGGCACAGAACACTACAGTGCCATGCTAAATGCTTCAGAGAGGAGATGGTACCCATGAAAGCCACAAGTCTGACATCTGCCAACAGTGATCTTCTGTTTTGATAACTGCTCTGTAGTTGCTGAGACTGGTGCTGCCTGGCTGAATTAAAACCAGAAAGGAATTACTCCTTCTCCCATATTTAAAAGTTAGAAGAAAGCTCATAACGGATTTTTGGCAGAATCTAATGCTAGTCATAGATAGAGGCCTGAGTACATGAGCCTAATTACTGCACAGGGCTGTTTCTCCAAGATTATCAAGTACAAAAAGAAGTCACGCTGCTTGACTCTGACTCTAAGCTAAACAAAACTGGCAAATGCTGCTTCATGACGCTGAATCTGCTGACATATTTATATTATTTGCCATGTGATTTCCCATGCACTTTTTAAGCAAATTGAAAAAAGTGGCACACACACACAGACCTAGAACTAAAAAGACTTTTAAATTCTACATTTAAAATATGAGGATACCAAGAGAAAAAGAAGAGTTTAAGTCTGTGAGATATTTTGTGGTTGGGTTACTTTCAAAAGTTTATCTGTGAAACCTAGGCTTCCTGAAGTGAAACTGTTTGGGCCTACTGGAACAGCAGAAGGGGAGGACATCCTGGAGTCAGAGCCATGAAGAGGGCTGTGCTGCTTGACTGTGCCAGTGCATCCCAAGAGCAGCAAGCACTCTGCACCCCATACTAACCCCAATGCAAACATTGGGTCCCTTCAGTCACGCTTGACCTAAACGTGTAGCTTGTGTCAGGTCACTTCCTTTGGCATTTTAGGCCATCTCCATGATGGCTGGAGTCCAAGACTGGCTTCAGGGCAGGTACAGCCAGCAGATACATGCCAGGGCACCAAAACCACCAGCACCCAACCACCAGCTCCATTCCAGGCTCTGGCCCTCACCTGACCATGGGTACAACTTATGCTGAGTTATAACCATTATGCCTTTAATATTAACAGCAATGGCAATATGAGTCATCTTCAGGGTGCAACAGGTGCAAGGAGCATCAGTCTTGGTAGGCCGTAAGTTGCCACTTAGGATGCCATTTTTTCATTTGCCCTCCAATCTCTCTATTAGTGTTAACTGTCTTTAACATCTGCAGCTGCGTATGGGTGGTTCTTAAATTCTATTGGTGACCATATATTTTGTGAACTTAATCCGAAACTGAACCCTTGCTTCCCTTGGTATTTATTTTTATCATTCTCGTTTCCTTTTTCTGGGTACGTGACTATAGCACATCCCTGTGTGTTAAAACTTCCCAAAAGCTGTGGTAGATTCCTTAGGAGCTCTGACAAGGGGAGCTGCGCGTATTTGGTGTGCAATTAAGAGGTGAACACAGAACTATTTGACTCCTGAAGACCCCAGCTTTTAGGCATTGCAAGACATGGTTTTCTCACCCACCAAGCTGGCTGGCAGGTACAGTGGTCAGGTCACTTGCGTGACAGAAGCCAGAGCTGTTAGGCAGAACTGCAGTACTTTCAGCAGCATATCCACAAAAAAGATAATTCCCCCCCAAAAAGGAAAAAAACTCACAGTGTTGGGGGTTTACTGTCAGCAACTTCATCTACTAGTAACTCTGCAGTGCTATCACATACCTGTTTCCAGTTTTAAAACTTATTAAGTAACTTTCACAGTCTGCAAAATTTCCAGACCTTGGTTTGTGCCATCCTCATTTTGATCATCTTAAGATGCTTGCTGAGTCACTGAGATGGCAATCTGAAGGGAAGCTGTCGTTTCTCTGAGCCAGTGCATCCAATACAAGTGTGTGAATGTGACTCTTTGAGGGCTCTTGGAATGAAAAAGGACAAGGATAATGTTCCATATATTTAAAAAAAAAACTCAGGGAACCTCTCTAAAGTACTTCAAGTACATGCTAAGTAGAAAAGGATTGTTGGAACCTGGATCAAGAATATGGCATTACAATATAAAAGCAAAATAAACAGAAATAAAATCCAAAAGCCAGAACAAGGATGACAAAAAACTGCTTGCTTGCATAAATTAAAAAAGAAGCAGCCCTTTTATGAATCATCAATTGCAGAAGTTGGAAATTATTTTATTTTAAAAATAAGCTGCAAACCTTCTCTATTTTTCCCCCTCTACCTTCCCCTTTGGGACACTTGCTTGTTTTTCAACAATAGTGAAACTGGTAAAACCTCCCATACACAGTGACTGGTTTTGATATGTATTATTTACTCTAAAACTATTCTCCTGTCAGCTCAAGAATTGTGTGTGCAGGTTGCAAGATTAAATTCATTCATGAAACGTCTGTGACAGTCACTGATCTGGAGTTTCTCATAGAGGTCTGTGCCAAGTTACTGTTTATTTCCATAGCATCTATGTGCCAAAGAAAAGGTAAGTATTGTCAATGTGTAACACTTCTTAAAAGTTAGAGTCATCATAAAGGGCTGCTGGGAGAGGTATTGCCAAAGTCTCCTAATGAGACATCTCTTACTTTATCTCAGCACTAGATAGAAGTTTGTGTTTTACTTCGGTTTAGGGAGGGTTTTATGTCCATGAATTTGTTTAATCACTTTTTGAATCAATGTAAACTTTTAGTACTTCACATATCCCCATGTCTGGGTTCTACAGCTGAGCTGCTGCCTAGTGATTTCTTTGGATGCTCTCTCTTATTTTAGAAGAGCGAAATTATCCTTCCTTATTGATCTTCATCCCATACTTGATTTTACAGCTCTCTTCCGTATTTCCTCTGAGTCAACATTTTTCATAGCTAGCGTCCTTCCATGTTTTATTTTTTTGTGTTGAGCCTATTTCACCCACAGTTGTCCTAGTCATTCAACAGTACTCTTTTATAAATACATACCTACATACATACATACATACATATATATATACACACACACTGATATGAAGGCTAAAAAACGTCCACAGCCTTCAAGATATTGTAGCCCAATACTGTTTTATGCATCATTCTCCCTCCCTTCCCTTGTAATTTGCTTCATAGTGGCTGTCATTCAGCACTGTGCTGATGTTCCTGCAGAATTTGCTATTATAACTTCAGAATCTCTGTACTAGCTGATAATAGCTTCTTCAGAGTCTGCAATCAAATGTATTAAATTAGATTTCCTCTTGTGAACTCTTTTCACATTTTCACACGTTCCCTTTCCCCACCCCGCCATGTTACTCAGTATCACAAGATGTTACAGCAGCACTTCAAACTTTGCTAGCTTTTGTTTTTGCCACAAAGAAGAGTTCAGAACAGTCACTGAACTTTGTCACTTCATTTTCCATCCATTTGTGAATGTAATGAAGAGCAGGGCTCATCAGATATGTCCCTATGGGACCACAGTGGTAACTTCCCCCTGGTGAGAAAAGTAACCTCTTTTAATTGGTTGCCTATCCATGTCAGCATTGTCCATCTTATCCCAGTCTTAACTTCTTTAAGACCCTTTGGTGAATGATCTTGCCAAGTGACTTTCATGAATCCAAAGAGACTGCATCAGCTGTATCTCCCGTATCAGCATGCCTGTTCACTCCTTCAGAGAACTCTGACAGATTAATGAGAAATTCGTTACCTTTACAGAACCACAAAGAGTCTTTCTCAATGTAGCATATCTACCTACATATCCAATAATTCTGCTCTTTTATTAATGTCCAAAACCAGTCTATAATCTTCTAAAATCTCTGAAACTCGGTTCAACATCAGGCAGCGTCGTTTGTTACGTTTCCTTTCCTCTGTTATCCAGGTTACTGGTTGTAGGTGAGAAACAAGAGGCTGTACACTAAACTAGTAGTTCATTTGCATCCCTTTAGAGTTCAGGTGAAAAATATGGTCCTGCTGGTAACTCACTGTTAACTCTCCATGCACTGGCCATTTAGGGCCAATTTAGGGCAATTTGACTTTTCATGGGTTTGCCATTGCTAAGGTTCAGTTCTCCAAAACTGCTTCAGGTAGGACGTTTTGAAGTCATTCTTTTATTCCTATAAAATTAACTGAAATGAGAGTTGTGAAAAGGCCAGGAGAGGAGAAAAAAAGTCATAACAACCTGTCACTTGAAGACCATGCCAGAATGCTCATTTAAAGGCTGGACATTTAAAACCTCCTGATTTAACCTCCCATGGCACTTCTTGAAAAGCTCTGCAGATCAGCAGGAGAGAAAAGCAAGAGCCTGTGTTCACAACTGCCTCTTTTCCTTTTCAGTTGTGTTTGTTTTCCTGTCTAGAGTCAGACCTGTCCTAATTCAAAAGGAATGAACAAAAAGACAGATCATGGCGCATAGGCACGTTTTTCTCCATTAAGATGAGCCTTCACAAAATGAAAGTTTCTGCAACAAAGGCTTTTAGACACTGGGGCTTTTTATACATTGCTCACATATAATTTAGCAATGAGTAGTTACTGATGTAGTTAGGCAGTTGTGGACCCAATTATCCAATTACTGCAACTGGCACACAAACAGGGTAATTGCACAGTGAATGCACTCACGTACTTGGCATTCGTGCTTTTGTGAGCCTGGTGTCACCCTTTCAGTGCTGTGCCAGAGGAGGGACGTTTCATCTTGCTTATTAACACCTCTGTCCTTGGGGAAGTTTTAGCACATGGTTTGGGGAGAAAACATTCTGGGTTTTCGCAGAAGGCAGCTAACAGTGGACCTACCACAAGATAGCTGGCAACCAGGAGCCCTAATTATCTCAGATTCAGATGACATTGAAGTTAAATTTGCTAGCTTCTCTGAGCTTCCCCTTCTCAAAGTTCTTTCTTGTGATAAGATAATTCTATTCCTTATAGATGCTGAAAAGTCATAGCAGCCTCATCAGCCAGAAATTTACATGTGACTGAAACAAATCCACAGTGAAAACTGAATTATCTGCTTTGCCTTAACAGAATATTAGTTTAGTATATGCCACAAAATACAAACCCATATCTAGCTCAAAACTAATTTCAGCATTCTTCATGTTATTCCTCTTGAGACTTGGGTTTGGCATGAGAAGGGAGAGGTGCATCCGTCAAGTCTGCGCCTGTGCAACAGCAGTATAAATAGTAGGCAAATTTTTCTTCAAGACACGAGTTCATGTGGAAAGCTAAATAATAAGAGTAGGTCGTTTGGGCAGTTGCAAAGAAATCAGATCAGAATTTCATTCTGAGTGGAAGCGGGCTACATCTTCTTCCACAAACTGAAGCAATGCATTTCCCTTCACACTTACAGTTCTGACTGTGAATTGTTGTGTGGGAAGTCTAATGACTTGGGACAATTACTGAATAAAATGGCACTGCAAGAAAGGAGATATTCTTCGTGGGATGCAGCAAAGGTAAAATCACAGATTGTTCTAAACTGCTTGTATAGAATGTGCCTTATAAGCATAAAACGTGTATTTTTGCCTTGATTCTTACAGTGTTCGTCGTTTCTCCATTAGTCTCCTGGATTCCCACAGTGCACAGCTCCCTTCCATTGGTCCCTTACCCTAAAAAGTAGTTGATCAAAATCCAGACCGTGTTTATCTTGCTGAAGGCAATTAGTCGGGACCAGCTGTCAAAGCCACAGCCGGCTCCTAGCACATGTGTGCAGCCTGTCAGCAGGCACAGTAACAGCATATGCCTTCCAGAAGATAATGACACTGATCTTAAACTGAAATCAGCTTTTGTTGGGTAGAATAACACATGGAGAACCAGATTACACCATAACCAAATACTATGATATTTCAATAAATGATTCAACTTCAGGCCTATTTTCTGCTTTGTAGACTGTTAGCACAGCAGCTGCTTGTAATATAAGCTCAGTCTATCTACGCCCTCCCAGTACTTAGAGGTTTGAAACTCCTTTTGAATTTACTGCCATCTCTATTTTTAAAAGCTCATTTATCAGATAAGCGCAGCTGAAAGACCAAGAAACCTCTAGGCTTTGAATGGATGGATTAGATTAAAGCGTTGGGCACAAGAAGTGAACATTTTTTTCAATTATGCAACTTCCCTTGCACATCAGTGTTTTCAACACTCTGTCATATTTAGAAACTGTTTTGCTGCAATATTATTAGAAACAGTAGTTAAGTGTTACTTATGAAAGAAAAGCAAAATAATGTTGCCCGTTTGTGAGCCAGAACTGTCTACCTCCTACTGAATGAGAACTATCAAATAATAAAAAGCTCTTTGAAATCTATAAAAAAATACTCCTTTACTAATTATGTTTTACATCAAACCTTTGTAATTCCCAACAAATTCATGATGTAAAGTTGATAAAGAACAAATGAAGATTAAGCTCACAGTGATTACTAAGTACAGGTCAGAGATGAGAATATTCCATTCCAGGAACAATTATCAGGATTGAGAAATTTTGTATCTGGGTTGAGATAGATACATTTCTGGGGATGAGCTTTACTCCCTTGCATTCTCAAACATGCTGCCTCCCCCTGAGAGGCTGCAACAGCCACAGAAAGGAACTGCAAAGGCCAGAGGATTTTCTGTGAAAGTGTCTTTAGGAAGAGAAAGTGTTATTAGACCTGACATGACTGAAGCAACTTACTGGGAAACTGAGACAACCATCTGGGAGGGAAGTCCCAACCCAATGCAGTGATCTCTTCTGAAACTGGGAAGTAGAAGAAAAGCAGCAACAAAATGCTGAAGCTTTGAGCCACTGGTAACTGCATTACCTTGCAATGAACAGGGACATAATTAAAAGCAGACAAGGTAATGTCTTGGAAAGAAGCAGCACAAGGAGCACTTTCCCCTTTTCTGAATCACTGGTGTCTCAAGCTGGATTTGGACGTGTGGATGTGTTTTCTGCCTGTCCATCATTTTGACTGTTAACTTTGTTTAAACCAATGCAAAACTCCTGAGCAGCAGAAGAGCTCAGATTTTGTTATTTGCTTTTGAATTGCTCGGTTCTAGACTACGGAGGTGATAGCCTCTTTAATAGAGGCTGTACCTTTCTTTAGAGAAGGGAAATGGAGCTGGAAGCTCACAAGTGGGGTAATTTTGAAACAGTCTCCACACCAAATCTTCTAAAACTATTGCAGCAGAAGAGGCAAGATCATAGCAACCTCTCTCTTTTTTGGATAGCCCTCTGTGAAATGCGAGAGAGAGAAGAATATAAGCAAGAGAAAAATAGGAGATAGGAAAGGAAAATTTTGAGCAGATTACGAAAATTATCCAAGTAATTTCTTAAATGAAAGTAATTCTTGACTATTAGCAGCAGAGGTTGCAAGTAGATGAGACTTTTGGGTAGAGAATTCCTCTTACTAATCAGAAAGAGAAGCTCTGTGCAAGCAATCTAAAAGGAGAATAATAGTATTAGTCACTCCTCATGCTCTGGGATTAACATCTTTCAAAACACTGATTACAGCTCTAAGTACAGCCCAAAACTGGAATTTATAAATCAGACGAGAAAAATGGCATTTTTAGTAGTTCCGTTTCAGATCCCAGCCATTCTCTTTCTGCATAACCAAGATCAGCTTTTGTAAGCTTATGAAGTTCTACCGTATACAGTTACTCATCCTATATAGTGAATCTTCCCTGTAAGTCACATTGTGCTTCAGCTGATTTCACAGCTTATTGCCTGGGACTGGAAGCTGTGTGGGCAGCCCAACAACCAGCCCTGGCCACTGCAGACCTCAGTGAAATGTCTTTATTTGGCTTTTAAATCACATCAGGCATCTGCATACAGGTGTCAGGCTTAAAACAGTTTGAGCATGGGTCTCTTTTGCCTCCTTTCCTGGGTTTGCCCTTCCAGCTGACACAGAACCTATGGGAGGACACAGGGCCAGCTCCTGCATGGAGCACAGGGTGAACAGGAACAGTGAAGCCTGACCAGCCACCTCCATGTGCCACTCTTGGAAACTCTTGGCTCTTGGCCAGGGCAAACCAGTTTTCAGCTCTGAATACTCAAGGTCAGTGACAGCTAAGGTATAAATTATGTCATAATAAGATGCTGAGCCCCTGGCTAATACACTTGGAGAAAATAACATGGAAGATTCATTTTTGGAAAAATACAGGAGGAATTAAATGCAGGAGCCAGGAAGATTGTCAGCTAGTGGACAACCTTCTGTCAGAAGATGCCTGGTCTGATTTTTTTAAAATTATAGCCTGCAAATTTAAGCACATTAAACCTGAAGTAGAAAAATTCCATGGATTCTTATTTAACAAGCCCATGTTTTCTCTGGCTTCTCAAGGAATGAAGTTGCAAAGTCAGTTCCTGCCTGGTTCATCTCCAGATATCTGGAGGTTGCACATTGCAGGTGTCCAGAGCCACTTCCAGAGTCTTAGGAAGATGAGCTTGTCTCAGAAAAACTTCTTCCTTTCTCTCTTTGCCTTTTCTTTCTTGTGCCTGAATATGTGTGATGAATCATGGCATCCCTAGGCACAGCTCCGAGAAGGGGCATGTTTGTCCAGCAGAATCCACATAACTTTAAGCTCTTGCCCAAATTAAATGTTTAACCACTGCTTAGCTCATAGCCTGCCAAATAAAGGCAAAAGGACTAATAACCCCAGTGCTCAATGATTATGAAACTGTGTGGTCAGACTAATAAAGCAAGTGCTCATCCTGTGCTGAATCTGAAGAAGCAGGTTGAAAATTTGTTAACATGGATGATGTCGCTAGAAAAGATCTAACAAAACTTTAGACTTAAATATTAGGAGACCAAAGCTCTTTAATAATTACATTTCATTACAGTCATTCAGAATGTACAGTGGATAGCCCAGGTGAAAGTGAATTTATCTCAGTATATCCACAGACACTGTATCATCCCTATGTTCATTAAAAGCACATACATTCAAAGAACATGTAAATTGCCTAAGCACAGCAAGATGGCAAATAGTAATGTTGAGGTTATGCATTCAATCTTAAATGAGTCCCTTTCACTGTTTTTTAACTGGTAATAAAACATTTCACTCCATTTCTCTACTTATTCCAGTGTATCACGTCATTTATTGTATACTGTCACCTAGCCCCAAAGGAGCCATTTCCTCCTTAGTTGTTTCTCAAAGCAGTTTTTAGTGTGTCAATGGATGCCCAAATATTAATAACAAACAGAATTTTATTAAAAGGAACAAGCATCATTTATTCTTTTATACTGTCTCCTCTTTACTCTGTTGAAATTACAACTTTGCTAATTACCGCCCAAATTAAATGCTTTTCTTTGAAATATGCATAGCTGAATTAGGGTCCAGCCCAGTTCCTATCCAAACCTAATGATGCAAATGAAAGGGAAAATGAGACATTGTGGTATCTTTCACTCCCAGCCTCAGCTTCCTTTTCTCTCTTCCTTCTTATATTCACTACACATTTATCTTGGTTTCTGAAGGAGATGGAGTTATCTGACCACATTGTCTGTCTGCTCACCGTCACTTTCGAACCCTCTGGCTTAATGTACTTTAACTTGAGAGAGCTACTGATCTCCAAGAGATTATATTTCTATGCATTCTGGGGAAATAGCAGAGAAGAGACAGGCAGACCAGTCACCCCTCTAGCAGAAAGGTGGCAGTATGAGGTGGGTTGTTCCTCCCCCCCATTTTGCCAGGCTGCAGTCTCTCTTGCGAAGGCACTACTTGGGGAGCATGGATAGCAACGTTGATAGCTGGGTATTAGAGAACACACAGAAGGATGAGTCAGGATGAGTGTGACAGGAGCCTTAGGCAGATCAGATGCCAGACTGGAAATTAAGATTCACAAGTGACAACTCACAAACTGGATGTTCTGTTATTTATTATTATTATTATTATTTCTTTGAGAAGGGGGGTTTGATCATGACTTGCAGTCCTTGTGAATATCTAAGTTCTGAAGAGGAATCCACATGAGTCAGAGAAGCATTTAGCTGAGCTAAATCTAAGCAGAAACTTTGGGACTTGGCCCAGTGGCCGTAAGAGCTCACTTCCTCACAGCATTTCCTCCCCAGATGGCAAATGAGTATTTCACCAGGGTACCGCTTATCTCACCTAGGCCAGCTGTGAAAGCTCATACCAAGTCCAGCTTCTAAAAGTACCATTTCACCTGGTGTTAGATTTTTCCCACTTCCCTCAGTGATAAATTCAGCAAACCTTTCATTCTTGTTTCAGAAATATTAAACACCAAATCCCAGGTCTTAATGAAAGCTGCTATATGTAATGTCTTATAAACATTAAAGTAGGACAAGAGATATAAAAATCAAATCCCATGGCCCACTCAGTTGTGGGAATTTCTTTCATTACAATAACCAGTGCAGCTAACGTAGCTCAACTACATCTAAAATTGCTCATATGCCTGTTCCATTTTCTTCTTCACAGCAGTTTTGCTACTAAAAAAAAATTTAATGTAAAAATATTTTGTCCATATACTGATCCTACAATTACACTGGCCAGCTTCTCCAACACCTTCAGATAAATCCTACCCAGCCCCATTCCCTGGTATTGAGTACATCCATCTTCTTTCAAGTCTCTAAGTTGTTTGGTCTCTCCCCACTGAAGAAGGGCTGTCCCTCTCCATCCCTCATCATGCCAGTTCCAAATCAGCTTTTCCTTGTGAATACTGAGGCAAGAAAGCCACTGAATACTGAAGCCCTTTTTGTTCCATTGTAACTAGCACTTCTTCTCCACCCATCACTGGGTCCTGAATTTACTTTGAAACTAACATTCCCGGAGTCCATGCCCCTCAGTAGTTTCAGCTCCAGCTGGGCTTTGGCCTTCCTAATTTTGACAGTAAGTTTCTAACACTGCTCCATCTATACTGCCTGTCCTTCTCTCCACATCTTCTCCACTTTCTTTTTGTGGGCTAGTTCAATGAGAAGCTCCCCACACAGACACGCAGACCTTCTCCAGAAATTCAGTCTTCCCACATGGTGGGATTCATTCCTGAGCTCTCAGTAAGTTACCTTTAGAAACCAGCCAACTTTCCTGGGCACTCTTCCCCCTCACACCAGCTCCCAAAGGGATCATGCCAGGCAAACCTTCAACTGGCCCCTGTTAACTTCCCCAAAGACCGGGGTCTTCTGCTCACCTTCCAGCCTTCCTCTGTGCCCCAACCTCCAGCACCTTGTGTTGCTGCATCCTGGGCTGCCCTGTGTGACCAGAGCTGCCACCAGCTCTTCCCCGCTTGTGAGGAGCAGGTTGAGTCAATCAGTGGGGTTCTGTCAAACCACCACCCCGAGGAGGAGAGCCTGCCAGCAGGATCATGCTGCTGGTTTGGAGCTTGTGCCTGTTCCCAAGGAGCAAGTGCCTTTCTGCCACAGGTGAGCTCTGTCTGTCTGTATCGCCACGCATTGCCATCCACAAACACTATTAAACTTCCTAAGACTGCTCCATAATAATTGACTTGAAGAGGCGAGCTGGTCCTCTATTTTTAGATAAGTGACAGCTTTTCTATCAATTACAGTGATACTTAATACAAATGAAAATGGTATTTCTTTAAAAATCTGGACTTTGGAACTCCTTTCTGAAAATAACACGAATATCAGCTCAAATTACTGCTTATCAATTGCTGGTGTAATTGTTTCATGTGAAATACAGCTTTCCAATTTGTTTTCATTTTAAATTATTTTCTGGCATGACAACCACACGTCTTATCATGCTCCAGTCAAAGACTTCTTGGTTTTAAATTTTGATACAGCATCTGAGTCTGAGGAGAGGATCCTAGCAGTTAAAAAAACCAAAATTGTATTGTACAGAGATTTTCTTTTTTTAGTTAATTAGGAAAATGATTATGCCTGTACTTTATTAAGCACAACTACACTTTGCTCAATATGTGATTATGAAACCACTGTTTTGTGAAAGCAAATATACACTTGAATGCATTGTGGGGGCAGGAAAAAGTTTGCAGCATAGTGGTAAATAGAGTCTTATGTCCCTGACAACAATAGCATGTCTGAAAAATCTCACTCAGGGATAAAAATGGTATAATTATGGGGAAAAAAAGATATATTGGTTTGGCACTGGCAGCAGTTTGCCAGGCTGGGTGGCTAAACCAGTACAATCTGCACCAGTGAGACATAACCTTAACACCATGTTGCACTTCAATAATGTTTTTATAGCATCTGGAATCTTCAGTGCTGAAATTTAGATCCAAAAATGATGAAAAAGGGGTTACCTTTGAGACTTTTCTCATCTGAAAGATTTTAAGACTTCTTTTTCTACAGGAGAAAAAGATAACAGCTCTGTCAGAGCTGCCGAGTGTGGTACATGTGTTCTAGGCAGTTTTAGTCTGCAGAGTCAAAAAATAAAGGTGCAGAGTGTTGGTTTAATTGTTACCATCTATATTCCTCCTTTCCTATGCCATTCCTTTTGATCCTTGAGGTTCACACTGCAGATTGTCACTACCAAAAACTCTAATTTTAGCATCAGAGATCCTAAAATGAGATCCTTATTCCTGGGGATGAAGAACACACTGAAGATGGATAGAAATGCCAGTAATTCTCAGGAGTAACTACCACAAAAATGTAGGAACAGACATTTTGGCCCATCTAGTCCAGCATTTCTTATTCCAGTCATACGTATCAGCCACCAGTAAGTTTTTCTTTCAGAGCTCAGAAGTTGTGTGGTTCTTTGTTGCCTTTGTTGCAGTCAAGTGAAACTCTGCAGTCCTTGAGTATTTTAAGGACCATGTAGAAAAGAAAGTATTTTTTTCCCTAATGTCTTATTCCTTTGCTTTCAAGGTTCTAGGTTAATAGTGTTTGCTAGGCCACCTCTGTAATGTAATCTCTGTTCACAAAGCATTATTTCTTATTCCCTATCTTACCCTACTTGTCTTTATCTAATCAGGTTTGCATGTTGGCACTCATGCCGAAGTACCGGAATGCTACCAGCAGGAACTTGATTCTAGTATCTACAGGAGCATATTATCTTCTAAATAATCACACACCCTTCCACAGAAAGGCAGTCTTATTTCAATTTTAGTTTAGTCTGATTTTTTTCTGTTATGGGCACTTGCTATATCTGCCCAAGTATAAAGGTTAGAGATTGACCCAGGAGCAATGGACTGGATGGAATTTCCCAGCGCAACAAGTTCTCCTTATCTGGTATTACTGGCAAACAACCTGCATCTTCCTTTTTATAAACTGACCAACTTCTGGTTTAAAACTAGATAGTTTCTGCCCTCCCTTATTTCTACTGTAGTTTCAAAGCAACCAAAACCTTATTGCTCTGATAGTTATAAGCCATACCAGCTTTCAATCTAGTTTTATTCACAGCCAATTTACACTCATTAGTTCCTGTGCTACTATTGTTCTTGAGCATAAGTGTTTCTTTCACTTCCAGGTGTTTTATCTGTTTAACATTCACATGGAGTAACCAGGTCCTCTTTCAGCTTTTGCTTTTCTAAGCTGAGCAAGCTCTCTACTCTAAAACACTTTCCATTATTGTCATCAATTCTCTGCACCTGTTCCAGTCTGAATTCCCTCTCCCTCAGACACTGATGCTCAGAAGTGCACACGATACTCCAGAAAGGTTTTGGCAGAGTCACTTACACCTGCATTAATATGTCTCTTTTTTTCCCTACAATTACGTCAATTGACAAATCCAAGCACTGTGCTTCAAGGCAGCTTCTCATTAGTAGCTCATAGTCTGATTCTGATCAGTTAATACAGCCCAAAGCACTCATCCTCTCCATCATTCCCACCTGGCATTCTCACAACACTTTCTCCAAGACATTTCTGCAGGAATGGCTTCATTCATTCAATTTTAGCAATTCGAATGTTAGTGGTCAGGCTTATCAACTTTGAAGTATCTGTCAAAGGCAATTTAGATAGGTAAGTCTCACTGTGATTTATCACATCTATCTCCAATATATTTCTAGTGCTAACTTGATGTCCACCTAAAGGTCACGCAGATTCTGGGACACATGGGCCATTTTCCCATGTAAACATTCAGCCCTTGCCTAAGACATTGGGGCCATTTTGTCACATGCTGGCCCTATAAGTCCCACGTCCTCCACCATCTTCCCAGTTCTCTCTGAGCTTACACCAGCCTTGGCCAACACAAACATGGAAAACCAAAGCTCCCACACTGACAATCAGGTTCAACCACTCTGTGTAAATACTGAAACCCTCAGCCATGAATTACCCAACACCAAGGAGATACATAAGAAGTGTTTTCACAGAAACCAGTTGGGATTGAGAAGGATGAGCTGGAAGATAGCAACAGGGCTTGGAAGGGATATTATGAAGAAGATAACGACTGGACTACTGCTCATCTTCCTTGAACAGTTGTATGGAGAGACCAAGACCTGAGACAGCTTTAAAGTTTGGTGAACCAGAGAGAGAGCACCGACTATGGGACAGCTCCAGCCATGGCTGCAAGAAGGGTAAGGGGAACTCCTGAGGAAAACACTTTCTCCTAGATATCAAAGAAACAATTGAAACTCACTACCATGGACTTTCTCACTCAGAAACACTAAAGATGAAAATGTTTATTGGCGTTTCTTTATGATCTGAGCACAGGCCTTTTTTTCCAGGATAATTTCTCAGATGATTACTGAGTATAACATGGGAAGGCCAATCAGGACTAGAGCAATGTTTGGGAAACAGCCTTTGACTACACTTGCCCGCTTTTTCTCATTGTTTAAAAAGGGGAAAACCAGAACAGACATGGGACAAGCCCACACTACCTCCATAAAAGCTGTTGTCATTGTTCAAAAGAAAATCATGGTTAGAAATTAATTGACAGTTTTCCTACATGAAAAACCCAGGAGCCCAGCACTCACATCTAATTTGACAGGCAGGTCAACAAGGTCAACAAGGGACTAGGTCCATCTGTCCATTCCAAGGCCACAGAGGCAGAGACTAAGATTTTCTCTGAATCTGCTTATCTGAGCAACTCCTGGTTGTTGTGGTTTGCTTAGCTGTCCCTCCAAGTTTTGCTCTCAGGACCACTCCCATCCTTTGCCCTGACCACAATCCTCCTGTTCTTATCACTGCAAGTATTTTGGCACTTGGAAACACTAGGAGTCACTTTTATAATTTCTTCGGTTTTGGGGTTGTTTTGTTGTTGTTGTTGTTGTTTAGCATTTCAGCCCAAGGAGTGAAAGTTGATCAAAGTGAATGGCTGACCTATTTAGGTGTAGCTACCAATCTGCTCCTAACAGTGAGGGTCAGCTCTCACCTGACACAGTTGGACCCTTCTTGCATCTCTCAGCTTTGAGGCTGCTGTAAAGTCTGTCCAGACATCCAAAGCTCTCTTTAAGACGTGGTGGGCTGGAAGGCAGGTGGGTATCTCCTGCCATGGCACCTGACACGTGGCTGAGAGGAGAAAGGAGAAACAACTCCTGCATTCTGGGCAAGCAGTGTTCAAAATTAGGGGCAGAGCTGTGCGGGACTACACTAAAGGATGCCCAGCAAGTCCTTATAGTGTCCAGATAATTTTCTTGTACAACACTGATTTTGTGCAAGAGAAGAGACTTCTGCCAGCTATGGTCTCTCTTTCTCAGACCTGCATTGCCCTAGTGACAAGAAATTCAGAGTGGTGAGAAGGTCTGAGTGTGAGCAGCAGCCTGAGACATGGCCCCTGCCAGTGGCTGCCCAGGGGGTTGAAAAGCTTGGTAGAGGCTTGTCTACAAGAAAAATCATTACTCTTTGCTCCACTTGAGAAAGTACTCTCTGAGTGCAGACAGCCTCCTTCAGACACAATGCTGAGCTTGATTTCAAGTGACTGACATTTTTCTCACATTTTCAGGCTCATCTTCAGCCAGCGACACAATATACAACTACAGGAAAGCTACATCTTTCTATTGTTGGCATGATTTAAAGAATGTTAGAAGTTAACAGTGCATGTCTCAATATTACAAAATTGCCAGTGATAATGCTCACATTCTACTTTACAATTTTCAGACAGTGAAGTTCAGTTGCCTTACCATAAAAATGTGCTACAGATGTGCCAGAAGAACCAACATTTCTCAGCCTTAATAAATCCTGCTTCTCCATCCTAGAAAAGTTTTTTTGAAAGTATGTCGTCTCAACACCTCTGAAAAATAGGGCATGAGATATGTTTCACAAAGCAATACAAATTCATAAAACCGGGATTGCTCTGTATTTTTTATTCTCTCATAGTCCATGCATCCACCTGGCACTTAATGCATCATAAGTGCTATAATAAGCATGTCAATGCACGCATCTATTTAATTTTGGCAAGTTCTTGATTGCAGTCTTTTGTATGGAGGCAGTTGCAGATAGGAATTGTGACAGACAGTAAATCTAACTGACTTTGAATTGGCAACAATAGCTGTAATGAAGATTTGCATTTTTAAAGGCGTGTAATTAACACCAGTATTAGCTTCTTCCTCCAGCTAAAAAGTCAAGCTGAACCACCTTTTGCTAAACTTGTGTTGGGTTTTGTATTTCTTTTGCTTTGCTGACAAGTATAAAGCACGCAGATCAGCTGCTGCCCAGGTACTGTTCTGAATATTGCTGCTACAAATGGTTAACCCATGAGAGAGAAAAAGCGGGACAAATGGGTAGATGTGCTAGGAACCAATGGAAGGAACAAATATATAGCTTATCTCAGGGCCTGATCTGAGATTTACCCTTAGAAAACTTGTGCTTTACTCCTTCTACGGTAAAATTACACAATGCATAAGGCAAGAAGAATTCTCCTTCCATAGTTTCGTCACTTCTATTGTACTTCATATGCACATTCACCTAATGCACACAATAAAAAACACAGAAATGGCTTTGGTGTCCTTTATGTTCCCTCAGTCTTTAGACTCTCAGTCTGAACACACCCCTGTGAAGGCATGACATTCAATACAGTTATTTCAATTTTTTTAAACACCACCAAATACATAACAGAACAATATTATGGCAGAAAAAGTATTAATGATAATGGTTTTGAACAACTTAAAACCACATATCAATCAATAAGGTTGAGTTCCCAATTTCTGCAATGCTGTTTACTTATTATTTCTCCAATTATTTATTTTCAAGATACTGTTTCTTTAGCTGAAATCTCCTTCAGCTTAACAAGCTCAATAATTGTCAGTAGTAACAATAAAGAATTATTTACTTTAGCTTTCTCTGGGACAGAACCTGAGGTTTCTATCTAAAGTTTACTCAGTTCTTTGTCAAACAAAACTTCCATGAGATTTGACTGGTCCTTGCCTTTTGAAAGCTACAAGTATAAGCTATTTTATAGGATGCAGAGCAGTTTATGTGAAGAATTCATCAAACTGTATGGAGAGTCAAAAGCAAGACTAAGCATGAACCTTGTAGATGCCACTGTGGGATGTGAGATGAAGTCCCTCCCAGTCTATGACACAGCATGGAAATTTTGGTTCTGTAAATTAAAGTTCTTCACATGTCTTTTAAATGCATGGTGTTATACCAGAAAGCTGTTTTGAAAGCTCCTAAGTTGAAGGGTGCTATGCAGCAATCCTCTATGACAGGATGAACTGTCCCATTTTAAAATAAAAGTTAAAGAGCCAGATTGATTTTTTGTTCCTGTAGGTATTTATTTGAATTATGCTTATGGTTTCAACAGGATAATAATTCTATTCGTTTCACTGTGCTAGTACATTACAGAATCACAGAATCACAAAATATTCTCAGTTGGAAGAGATTACCTTTCCATGTACCTCATATTTAAATTAAATGTTGCCATTAGTTTTCATTTTGTTTATAGGAAAGTACATTCTAGAATTGAAATTAATGTCTAGGGGGAGACTTATAAAAGAGTGGATTCACCAAGAGGAAAACATGCTTGACAAATCTGACATCCTTGTATGGCACGACTGGCCAGGTAGATGAGGGAAGAGCAGTGGATGTTGTTTACCTTGACTTCTATTTTGAGGCTGACAAAGCACTGGAATGTCTCCTTCACTGGAGATATTTGAAACTTGCCTAGGCACAATCCTGTGCAGCCAGCTCTAGGTGAACTTGCTTTAGCAGGAGGGTTGGACCAGATGACCCCACTGTGGTCCCTTCTAACTCCAACCATTCCGTGATTCTGTAATTCTGGGATTCTGTGAGTATTGTTAGTGTTGTGACATCAATTTCTAGAATTCTTTGATTTTTTTTTCCTACAGAAATGCACACACATGATTAGAAGTGTGACAAATACAAAAATGATTCATTGAGTTAATGAGAATTTAGAAATATGCCAGCATGTTTTTATTCTGCATCCTAACAAAAGGGTTAAAAACCAGCAAGGAGCAGCTTCCAACCTAAACTTTAGAAGGAGGAACTAAAAACAAACAAGCTAAAGGCAGAAAATTAGATTAGATCTGATATCAAATAACTTCTAAGGCTTACAAAAAATAAACTGGAACGAAGGCAATGCTATTTAAACATCCTGAGGAAAACCACACAAATGAAACAATCTCTATATTTTTGCTTATTCTCATTTCATGAGTGTGTTCTTCCTCGCTCTGAATATATAAAGCCATTCATTGCATTCAAATATACCTTATCTTTTGATTATGGACACAACTCCATTATGCTTTGGCGAGTCAGTGGCATCCCTGAAAGACGCAAAGTGGTCAGAAAAGCTAGAGCCCCTTTCATCTTCTGCCAGCAGAGGATCTGGCCCCTGGATACTTACATACAGAAGGAGAGCCAAAAAAAGTATGCTGTCAGGAAAAGCCTCAATTTGCTGCTACTTTGCTCGTCCAAACTAAACTGCAACTTCTTTTTCCCCTATAATGTGCATAAAATGTGTCATGTAGAAATCAAAAATATTCTTTGTGAGCAGGAGCAATGCTGCCCAACCTTGCAGCTACATGGAAAAAAAAGGTAATAAAACGGACAAAAGACGGTCCATTTGGACACTCATTTTCCACAAGACATTTTCACTTTAGCTTGCAGAGGTATTTTGGGGCAGGCCAGGAAGGAAAAATAAAAGCATCTGAGCAGTGGATCTGCAGCCAAACCATCGCTTGCTGACACCACTGGCACTGTGTCTGCTGAGGTGAAGGTAACAATCCAACCATTCCAGACAACCAACAACTGTGGCCTGGTATGGAAAGAGAAAACCCTTCAGTAGGACAACTCTGCAAAAATCTTATATATTCCTGCTTTAGACAAGATCTTCTGTATGATAACAAAGCGCAAAATTATTTCCGTCTTCATTTCCATTTTCCTTCATGAATAGGAGTACCTGTACCTGCTACAAAGAAGGTGGATATTTAAAGACCCAAACTCGTGGAGAAAATAGATGAAAGAAGCATAACTACTCACTTCAGACCTAACAAGTGAGTCAGCAGTCAGATTCTATTGCCCTTGTTAAAGTCAGAAAACAAATTAAGCTGACAGCATGCTTCTAATGGTGATGACATCACTGAGAGCAGAGTTATTTTCAGTCTCCACAGCACTAGTAAAGAAGAAGCATAAAAGTGAGAAAGGGAAACTTAACTTTTTACTCATACCTACTCCTAATATATTTGCTTTGCACTTCCTCCCTCAAGTTAGGTATTTTTTGCTATTGTCATTCTGTGTTTAAAAGTATACATGCATTTTTCAAAAGCTTGTTAACTGTATGAAACATTTTTCTTTCTTTCTTTAGGAAGCACCAAAACATAAGATTTACAGCAATTTTAGCCTTGTATGAAGTGGGAACAGGTCTTCCAAATACTTTAGAATTGCATCTAAATAAAACAGAGAAGAGTCTAAACCATTTGCCAAAATGTTCAAAAGTGACCTTATATGAAGTCTGTCAGTCTTCAGATGCCCAACCTGTGAGCCCCACAGGACAGTATAGAATGTGGCTCTACATCTGCAAAAATACCTCTCTCTCTCAACTGCACTGCTTTCTTTTAAAGTGGAGGTGGAAAAGCTTTTGCTTTTTGACAGTACAAAAACTGTGCTTTGAAGAGTTTTCTAACTTGGAAAAAAAAGACTTTCTGGGACAGCAGCTGAGAGACACTATTAAGGTGGATACAGGGAGACTCGAGGGGATTTGGGGGAGAGCAGGCCTTTCTACATGAGAAGCCTGAAGCACAGAGTGACATAAAAAATGCATGAGGCTGAGAAGCTAGAGAATGGAGTATACAGGCCCATGAACAAGATAAAAGAGAAAATGAAGAAATAAGCCAAGACAGAGTTCTGCCAAACTACGAGGCTGAACCTGAGTAAGAAGCAGAGAGAAGTGAAAGTGTGGAAGTGTCGAGAGAGATGGGAGCAGCTTGGCTGTATCGGTGAGTGATGAGATGTGAAGTGATGAGAAAGCTGCAGCGAAAGGACTGCAACTCCTGGCATTGGCAACAGACAGGAAGGAAATGCTGAATTACCGATATGCAGTTCTTGAAGGTACCCAATTTAGTGAGAAGCTGATGATTTCACAAGGAGGATTAGAGAGGTTGGTTTCTTGTGCAGCAAGTGGGAAGTTATTAAGAGAAGGGAAAGCAAAGTTTTGGATGCACCACATAAAATATGCAAATAATTAAAAAATAATGATGACTGGGCAGGAAAGAGGAGTCATGGTAAGCAAGGACAAGGAAATAGATGTACATGAGGTGGGTAGGCACCTCAGATCCACTGAATGTATTGCAAGGAGAGCAGGCAATCTTCTGCCAAGTACCAGCTTCAAGCTGTGTGAGAAGGATGAAGAACACCTTGAAAGAAACACGAGAACGAAGTTAAGAAAACCATGTCTGTCTTCAGAAGATAAAATGGAGCAGAACAAATGTACAGAGGACTAAGAGGACCAAGAAAAAGCAGTCAGAGCTGGCCGGAAGGAAATCAGTGACAGATTTCCTGCCAAGGAGAAAATAAACCCCGTGTGGAATGTCACACCTCAGACAAGAACATTCATGACATGATGTGTCATGAACGTAAAAGGTGTTTCTGTAGACAAAAGTGTACAAATTTTGTCATACAGATGAGTGTTGCTTTAAGGAGCTAATAAAAAAATCTCTTTGTCCTGGGAAACTATTAAACCAAAAAAAAATCTGTAGTAATGAAATTAATAATTAAGGAAGCCTTGCAACAGACCAATTCAGCACCCTCTGGAGATGGCCATCTTATCGCAATTTACACTCTCTCTTGACCAATGTCATTAGTAGTGGTTCTAGAAAGCCAAAAGGAATGAGGCACTGAAATACTGCAGGAACACTGTCAACACTGATCAAAGCCCTCATTGTGGCTTTTGTTCAACTAGGGCAAGCAGCTCGTTTGTGCACAGCAGAGGAGCATTCATTCTGATGAAGCAGGCAAAATAACGTCATTCCTTCCTGAAAATTGTGATTTTTAAAATAGCTTCTTTGAAGTCAGACGAAGTTTCAGTTTTGCTGAAAGTGAATCAGTAGAGGAGGAATATAACCCTGACAACTTGTTTAATCCTTTCTACTATCTGTGGTGATGTAATACCAAAGACTCTATTAACTTATAGGTCCACTCATGAGCTGAAAATTTACTTCTTACTGCAAGCATTAAGACAAGCCACTGGAAATTTTATCCAGTTGTAACAGATTTAATGAGACACTGAATGGTTGTTTGTTTCATTAATCTTGTATCAAGTGACTTTAAAAAAGAAAATACTGACAGATTTCTACAAATGTTTAGAGCATCTCTCTGGTTTATCACTGTTAACACAACAGCCTTTACACCTCCTGTGATCCACTAAATATTGACACAAGTATATATAGATTTAACCGGCTATTCACATCCAAGACACAAACACTCCTTATGCTCTTTAAAACTGCTCTGCTCTTTTCCCTGTTTAAAAAGCCATTTTCTATTCTCAGCATTCTCTCTCCATTTTATCCTACATCTTACATCACCTTCCTTGGCACTTACTGGAGAATGACCAACAAGCCAAAAATCTTCCACAATCTCCCCTCCTCCAGTATCTTGCCCATCTAGTAGTAGATCAAGTCCATACCACTAGTTAGCTTAAGCCCAGAACCTCCAACAGGCATCAGACAGCCTTTACAGTTTCTGATTCACCTGTTGCATATGCACCGTTTTGCAACACCAAAGCTCTAAATAAGGGACCACATCTTAACAGAGTCTTCAGTTTCTCTGCAGTACAGGATAAATGTTGCTGCCTCCTCATCCTGCTACTCCTTTTGGCAAGGTTGTGACTCTGGAGCAAGGCCTTGAGCATGTCTTTGCTCCATCAAATAGGACAAAGTGGGTCAGCACAGCCAGGGCCAGAGTGAGGTGCTTATGAGGGGGACAGGGTCATTTCATCTAACATGTTTCTCTTCACTGCTTCCAGATAATGAGCTGTCTTCCATCACATTCATGCTTCCCTTCAGTAAGCGCTGACTTTGGGGGATAGAAATGTGCACTCACTGTGGAACTGTGCCATTGCAAGGTGCTGAAATGATTGCTGGGGATCTAAAATATCCATATTTAGAGTGGGCACCTTTTCACCAGTAAATCACTCATGGGACACAAGGAAAGGTGCCAGTATGCTTTGGAGTTTGATAGCTCCCAGCCAATACTGAGTGCTGAAAAAGCACTTCAGGGTAAGTCAGTCATCAGTGAGGTTTCTTTTTGATGTATTGACAGCACATAGGAGTGTGAATCCATCATTTCACCGAGTCTTGGAGGGGCCCAGGGCTCATACAGGGAGCTGAGGAAAATACTGCCTCCATACAGCCTGTTGTACAACGTACACAATTACGATCCTTACTGATTTACATCTGATGACGTAACACGTTTTACTGATCACTGGAGAACATTTTTGGACAATGATCACAAACCTGGTCCCTCTCTGGCACTGCTTTGTTCTCCACAGGGCAAAAGGCAAGGTACAAAGGTGAGATACTGATGGAAAAGCAAGTGAACTGTCTTGAGAGGATACATGGATCTTTCAAACCAGTAGAGGTAACAAACTGTATTTTTAGTTAAGATCACTTCAACAGCACATATTTTGGAAAATATCCCCAGACTACTGGGAATGAGCACCAGGTGTTGTCACACAGGATAAAGGACAGCTGTTAGCTCCATCTGAAGAATCCTGTTCAGTATAATTAAGGGTCAGTAAAGAGAAAGTGAAGCTTTCTAGATTTAAAAGGCATTCTTGTCTAAGAGATGCTGGATAATCTATAAAAGGAAGTGAAGAGTAAGATTATTAGAGCAGATTTGGTGAGTACCTTTCAAAGAGACTGAGGCACTATTTAATTGAGAGGGCATAAAATCAGGAAATTTAGGTAGTAATCAAAAAAAAATGAGATAAACTAGGCTTTGCTTGTCAGTAGGCTCTTTAAATCAGACCTAGTTTGATAACAATAATAAAAGGGTCTGTGACACTTAAATTCCTGGATCTGGGGGAGGTAGGGTGCATAAATAATGCCATGGCCTCCTCTAGACCTCATGTGTTTTATAGCAATGACTTGTGAAACTGAAGAGTTTTTTATTGCTATATTATCTTGTATAATATAACATCATATTCTACCTCTATCACCACTATAATTTTTATTTATTTTTTTTGTGAACAGCTATCTTGTGTCGTATTTAACCCAGGAGAACCCTGACCCTTGAACACTGATCCTTGTTCATACTCTGCCATTTCCTTTTTGTCTCAAAATACCACAATCTGAAATTCTAATCTGCTTCTCAATGTTCCACTGCGAAGGGGTGACAACTTGCATTCAGTATTTGACAGCAGGTTTCCGTGTAAGATTTCAAAGCTCAGCAAAAGGTTTTCTTATACTCTGGTGAACAGGATAAATTTTGTCATTCAGAAGATAAATCTGAGCTATCTGTATGTGCAGAAACACTAAAATGAGAACATATGTTGGAGACAGGTATGCTGTAATGAGACCATATTTTATTGAATTCCAGATTTCCACTCAGGATGTAGAAACCACAGGCACAATTATTTCCTGCTAGCATAGTGACCACAGATAAAACTCGGATAAGTAATTCCATCGAGCCTGATGCATTATGCTTTACCCTTTCAGTACAATTTTATGTAAACATACTTATATCCAGAAAAGTTGTAGTTTTAAGCAGTGAGTCAGACACTGTATCTCTAATATATATAGGATTTAGAAGCATTCTTATTGTCATTATCACATCTACTACATTTGCAGGATCAGAACTTCAAAGAAGAGCCTGCCAGAGGAAAATGCAGGAAATGTTTGCATTCCTGTATGATTCCATCACCCAGAGGCTGTAATGGTGAAAGCACCCTTCAGCAGATGTTGTTCAAAAGGTCAGGTTAAATCTTAATACACAATAGACATTCATTTCAGTTCTTCCCTTTTTAGTTATTGATTGTAACTGATTCATACAGCAAATCCTTCTGGTGTCTCTGCTATGACAACTCAGACCAGCAGGAAACTTCTTGCAGCACTTTGTCTCTCTTCCCCTGGTCTTTGTCAGTTTTCCAAACATCACTGAAATCATAATTTCAATATCCCAATGAGGTTAAGGAGATGTTCTTCATATCTGCACCTCAAGCACAGAGCAACAACCAGTTCTAATTAGCACTAAGGTTTCCTTAGTTTATTTTGGCAGGATGTATTTACACTTCTCCAATCAAGGCCTCCTCACACTTTTGAAAACATCATGAAGACTAAGTCTCCTTAGCTGAATCTCATCTATGCAAAGTGACTGACTAAATTACACAATTGTCCTTTGTGTTCTGCTAGGAATTGAATCCAGGTGTCTTAAGAGTAAGAGACTCTCTTTGTCTATTAGTTTTACAAATAAATGGTATCGATTATTTTTTTAACTCCTTGGAGGTTTATTCCACATAAATTCGGACAGTACCTTCTGTCTATTTTCCTGGGCATTAAATTCAAATTATACTCCTCAGTGCTATGGTCATAACATTTGAAGCAGAATTTCACACTTTTGCACTGTTTTTACTGTTTCATATTCTATTCAGAAGATACTGCATCATAATTCCCACCTAATGCACCACCAGACTTTCTAGATGAGTGTCAGATTGTGGGGTTTGTTGCCATAGTTTCCTATGGTTTTTCCCCCCTTTTATGTGTATTTTAAAAATGCAAGTTCAAGTTCCCAAATATTATTCTGATAATAATACTAGTAAACTAGTTATGTTTTATACTCTTTTTATAAAAAAAAGTTTATACTTTTTGGGAGCATGACTATGGTGATTTACTAACTCTGCAATTAATTCTGCACTAATTGCAAAGAGTAAGTAGGTACTACTTCAAAGCTAAGCAAAGCATTAGATACCAGCAACCATAAGCAAGTTTTGCTAATTTCTGCCACACACATATCAAGAGGCTGCCTGTGGGAAAAGACAGGTAAGTACTATTAAGCTGATGTCTCCCTTGCAATCGAGTGACATTTTAGTGAGATTCGTTAGAAACAAGAGGAAAAAAATGGTGCAGCATGTGAAGCCCACCTAACTCATATGACAAGTTAATGGGATTTTATACAGCACTGTCACTTCAGTGCCATATGCTACCCTTTTCCTAACAAACGTGATCAAATTTTCCGTGGCAATGCATATAAAACATCCCTGCGGATGCACCACGATTGCAACCACTTATGCAAAGGTGAAATCAACGCCCACAACCAAGTCTGGTGACAGACAGTTATTAGTGGTGACTGCAGTCAAGCAGAGATGGCTATGCCTAGAGGGAAAGAGGGTAAAAGAGAGGTCTGCTGCCACAGGTGAAAGCACTACCTTGCTTTGGCCTGAGACAAAAGGAATGAAAAATAGGAGCACTGTCTTGAGGCAAAATATCTTCAGCATCTTACCTCTTGCTGGGAGGATGATCCAACTCCGAGCTTAGCGGGATTTGGAAGTCAGAATCCCCCGCATCTCCAGAGATTAACTGATATGTTTGTCTTCCCTGCAGAGACACTTTCCAGATGATTTTCTTGCCCCAAAGTCTGTTCTTGCGTAGTAGCTCCTATTAAAATCCTGATGCAGCTTTCTCTTTTATAAAATTTAAATGTGTGGTGTGATAATACTGAAACCCCTTAACAATGAAATGGCATGCTTCTACCTACTCTCTGTACTCCAGTGCCTGAGAAAAGGTCAGATTTCTATTGTTTGCAGCCCTCTTACCTGCTAGTGCAGAAGATCTTTGCCCCTGTTTTATTTTGGATTTGTAAGATGCACACAGGGAAGACAAAAGATGATCTATGTAAAAAATTCAGAGACGATTACCAAACTATGACCTTCCCTCCCCTTCTAAAAAGAGTTTTAAACCCAAAAAAGCAATTTAGAATATGTACCTATGGCAAGAAAGGACCAGACAACTAGAAAAGGAAAAGAGGAGATCGTGGAATTTTTTTAGTTAGAGGAAGTCTTTTATAAAGAGGGACTTGTTGTTGAACTATGTGAAATGCAAGCTTAGGTTTGTGGTAGTTTTCTGCCACTTTTCAGCTGCTCAGCTTCTTCTCCCTAATGGCACATCTCAGATGTATGCACCTAACTGTGTAGTTGATGCAGGTTAACATTTTTTTTAACATCATGAACTTTTACGTGAACTCAGGGTTTTTTTTAAAAGTCCTGATTTGTGTGTCAACCACATAATGTATGACTGCTGTAAAAAATGAGTTTTACGTTCAACGTTCCAGCATTCAGTTTCAGACTGAACTGACCAGGTGCTGATCAGACTACAAAAAATTATTCCTTGCTATTAACATCATGATGTTAAGCATAAAGACTCCCAAGCACTACTGAATTATCTGTTTTCTATTGCCTTGTTCTAAATTTCATACCATTAACCAGCCAGAGTTCTGCAAATTGACCACATTGGAAGGAAGCAGCCCTAACTCCTCTTCAGCCTTTAATAGGGTGGGATGGTTGGTGGGGATTTTTTGAGGACAACAGCAGGTTAAAAAGGGTAGGGTAAGGTAAGTGTTGATGTGGATCTGTTCCCCGGTCCAACTCACCACATGACAGCACAAGCAACTGCACCCCTTCAAAAGAGAGGCTGAGGCAAGAGCCAGACTGAACTGCAGTGAACAAGGGGAGGGCACCTCTGCTTCTCCTGGCTTCAGGTGATCATTCAGCTATGACCTTTTACTCCAGATACGGAGTCTCTGTAGGACCAGCTGACGACTGATTCATTATGAGCAGTTGCCTGCTCATTATAGATTCATTATAGGCAGTTGCCTATCCACTCCTTTGTACCTCTTTGTAGATAGGTATTTATGCTTACAGGAATATGAGGTGGGATCAAAAATGCTAGCAAGCAGAAACAGAAGCAGCTTGTGCTCATCACAGCAGTGTGTGCATGCACGCACACACACTTTTAATTACTAGCGCTCTTGCCATTCCTCCCATTCCAAAATAACTTCCAAATATTTAAAGAATGTTAACTTTATAAAGGATGGAACAAATCATGTGACCTGTCAGAACGTAGAAATGCTCCAGGACAGTGGGGACTGTTGAAAACTAAGTGGCCTTCTCAAACAGTTCTGGGAAGTTTGGCTTCAACAGCAAGAAGCCTGACACCAGTGCTCACCCACCTTCAGTTGCTGGGCTCATGTTTCAAGGATTCTTCAGCATCAGCCAAGCCACCTAATGTTGCAAAACGATGGGCGTTTATGACAGTGCTTAGCATTTTAGGAGAAGCATGTAACACCTCATACGCTGTGGGTCTCAGTTTATATGTTTGTGTACCAGCTAACAGCTGAGAATAAAAAGTAAAATAGTTCCGTTTTCAGAACCTGTGGGGGTTTTTCTGACAGCTTTATCTTCATGGCTCTTGGCCTGTGGGAATATGACTTTCCCGCTTGGAGGCAACTCCTACTCACGCAGTCCAACTACTACTTAAACGGTGTTGCTACAAAAACAAATCCCTACACCTTAATTCCTTTCCCTCTTTGCCTAATGATATTCTGCACAACACCACGTCTCACCCGCCTCTCGACTTCTCCCTCCGCGCTTGTTTGTGCAAACAAACTTCCCGAGTCTCCCATTCCCTGCAGCCCGAGGGGGGGCGGTGGCAGCCCCGGTTCCCGCAGCCCCTCTCCGTGGGGCCGGGCCCGCAGCCCCTCACGGGCGCCGGGTGCGCGGGGCAGCAGCCCCTCACGGGCGCTGAGTGCGCGGAACGGCGCCGCTCGGAGCCGCCGGGCGCAGGCGCGGGCGGGCCC
>VZTG01001237.1:152917-230722 GCA_013397845.1 Melanocharis versteri | reverse complement strand
CGCTGCACGCCGCTTCCTCTCGGGGCACTGACTCACGGCCGGCACCGGCCGGGACTCCCCCGCCCGCGCCGGGCTCGGGGCGTGTTTCCCGGGACCGGGCTGCTCCCGGCGCGCTCCCTCCCCTTCCGCCCCGGTCCCGGGAGGGAGTAACCTGCCTCCGCGGCGGCCGCCGGCTCGGGCGCTTTTGTTCCAGCGCGGTGTCTGGTTACTGTCACGGCGAGCTTCCCTTCCCAGGGCGGCCCCGCCGCCTCCGCCGGCGCGGCTCGGGGTGGGCAGGAGAGCCAGGCCTGCCCTCGCCTTGCCCGGTGCCCTCGCCTTGCCCGGTGCCCTCGCTTTGCCGCCGCTCCCCTTGCGGGTCCCCGCCCGGTGCCGCTGCCCCCTTATCTCGGCAGGATGGGGTTGCCGGCAGTTTCGCAAGCGTTTGGGAAACCTCAGGGACGTGAAGGGTGGTGAAGCATGGGTGAAGCTTTGTGCTCGGCGGCGTTGCCGGGAACATCCCCGGGGTGCCGCGCAGTGCGGGTTTCCCGCTGTGGTAGCGGGGAGTGCGTGTTGTGCCTGTCCTTGTTAGGCAGGACGCGTGTCAGCTTTCCTAGGCTGGAATAATGAGAGCGGCTGGAAATTAGAGTCACTTGCGACCGAGACCATAGAAGCTTACAGCTATTTCAATTTTTTTCCTACTACTGTTGGTTGGGATCTATGTAAACACTGCACCTACACAGGCAGTTGTATTTGCACCGTGAGTCCCTAGTAGCCCACAGTGTGTGTGTTACTTTGTGACCAGATTCCATCTGAAAAGAAAAAGCTGCTTCTGACGGTGCAGCTTCGACCTGACTCGGCTCCAGCTGATACGCAGCCAGGCTGCTTCAAGTGATGGTGATGTGGAGCGGTGTGGACCCAGGCCAGCTCACAACAATTAGTCGCAAGGTTAAGACTCGCTCCTTAGTGAGAGGAGCAAAGAGACACCAGTGCAGAGTTTCTGCAGTATCAGGATTTGTCCTTTTGATCTTTGTCTTGTCATCCTTCTGCTGAAAGTCCCTGTATCTCAGGAAGTCAGAAGAACCTACAGTTCAGATCTGACAGGCAGATATATTCTTTAAGTTCTTGCCAGGTACTGTAGTTACTTTTAAATTCTTGCTAGTTATTCACTGACTTCTGGAGTAGTGATTTTAGGAGTAACTACAATAGTACTGTGATGCTTTAGGGTGGGGCAGAAGGTGGTAGGGGAAAACGCTTAGATTACTCATTTAGAGAAAAGAGCTGTTACTTTAGTCCTTGATGCTCACTGCATGCGGTCTAACTTCAATAATAGTATATATGCTAGATAGGTAGAAAAATAGATTACATTGTTTGAAATGTGTGTATTTGCATGATTATACTTTGTTACTTGTTTTAGCATATTTCAGACATAATTTCTTTTTAAATTGCTGTCATGAACTTGAAACAAGTGTATTTTATCACTTCCTGAAAAATAATTAAACTTTTATATTGACATGAGTCTACAGTAGTTTATCACCAAAAAATTTCTAGGACCACTAATAAAACATGAAACAGCATGAACTGACAGGTTTGCACTCCAAGGCCCTAGTCTAGAATAAACACTTAGTTCTTGAAAAGACCAGGCTGCACCTGCAAAAGCTTCTCAGATGACACTCAAAAGGAAAAAGTTACTTAGAAAGGTTGCTTACGTGAAATGACTATTTAAGAAAAGATATTTTAGTAAAAATAGATAAGTTTAATTCAAGTACATAGACAAGTGACCTAAATACATAACTTAGATTTTTGATTTGCATGAGTTGTGTTTATCTGTAGCATAGCAATATCCTAATTACAGACCCTATTCTGCAAGAGTATCCTTGGGCAAAAATATTCTTACATTTGCCTGAAACTCATTGTGATTTCAGTCATAGTTTGATACTAATAATGTCTTTAGCTGTAACTGAATAAAGCGTTTCCGCTAACCTCTCAGATTTGCTGACACAGTTCTTGTAACACTGTATTGTCCGCATATGGAATTACAAATTTTTGAGCTCTAAAACTCAGCTCAGACACTTTCCTTGTTTTAACGACCCACGGAGTTTTTAATTGACTTGATTTTTCATTTGTTTCCCTGTGCAGTCCTGTAGTTACAGTGGTAGCACCAAGGAGGTGATATTCTGTGATGGGTGAGCAAATTTAGGAGGAGGACTAGAATACCTTTAAATAGCTTTACTTTGGAAGTGTAGTTAACCACAAACAGCTGCTGTAACTTAGGTGTACAGAACAGTAGACTGTAGTCTTTCTTAAAAAATAATGCAGACAAATTTTTTTTTAGATAAAATGTGGCTTTATGATTTTCAAAAATTATTTTCAAGACTTCTGTTTCTCCAGGTGCAAATAGGTCAGTGATCTACATTATGTCTCTGACAGCTTTTTCAATGTGTGAAGTTGTTACACTATTTTTAAAATATTTTGTCTGTATAATATCATGTGTAGTTTCAGTTTCATGTTGTAAATCACAGCACCCTTAAAGCTTGTGGAATGATACTGTCTCTTATTGACTCAGAGTCTACTCAGGATTCATAGCAAGCATAGGTTTGTTTTTCATGGTGAGAATATGCCTGTTGTTGCAAGTCATCTGCTTTCGAGCAAATTAAGTATTGATGACTTGAGTTTGCATTTGAATGCCTGAATAACTAGCCTGATCCTTTGATCTGTACTCCCAGCTATGCATATTAATATCAGCTGGAGGAGAATGAATACAGTTATGGCAGCCAAATTTTGGACACCGGTATGTTGAAAGAACTGGCCATCATAAGGAGATGCCATTTGCTAGACTTTCTGGGAAGCATTTGTGACAGCTATCATTAAGAGTTTTAATTTAGAGGCTCCAAATTGGCTGTGAAGAAAGTTCATTTCTTTTCCACTGCTCCTGACAGGATTTATGGTCACTTGTTCAGGTGTTTAAATAGATGGTATCAATCTTCCTTCACAAATTTCTTTGTTTTATACTGTGTTTCCAGAATTATTGGAACTTTGTGTGAGACAAGGGGTGCTAGCATTTGACAGTCATGCTGATACTTTAAAGAAACTGGTATAATGTAAATTTTGCTTTGTAATGTCATTCTGATGTCAGTGTGGCATTCTCTATGTCAGTATATATTTCTGGCCTGGAAGCTGAAATTTATCAGATGTCTTGCCTTGAGCCTGTGGTTGTGATTGTCTCTTCACATTCTGTATTAGTCAGTGTAATCAATGTTGTACTTGTCTTGCACAGGAGCAAAGGCTATAATTACAGTCATTTCTGGTATAACCAGCACAGCTAAATAGTTAAAGCCAAATTGGAATCACCTAAATGGACTGGTCTGTGGGGAATTTGAAGACTGTCTATTGTCTCTCCATTATAGACAGAATTCTGTGAAGCACTCGGCTGTCGCTTCTCATGCATAACTGCTGTCAGCACAGTGCATTCTGAAGTCTGAGTTTTTCACTGATTTGTGGGGTGACGTTTTCTTGTACTGAGTTGAAAATGGGAATTGGAAATTTAATTCTCATCTAAATAAGTAGTATACACTGTATTCCACAAACTGCTGTGATAGACAGATAACAGATCTTATATATATGTAAATACTGTCTTGAGAAACATATCATCTGCATGAAAAGTGTTGGGGAGGGGGTGTGTTCAGATTTTTCATATCCTTATGGGTACCATTTTACCTGCTTTGTTTTTCAATTAACACAATCCTAGTCCATGGCATGTGTCCACCACGTCTGAGTGGGGCAGGAGAAGGCAGGAGCTTTACTATGTTGAATTCAGTACCTTCATGCTCTACTGTGTGCTGTCTGCAGCTCTTGGTTTCCTTGTGAAGGTGTTGAGTTTAACTGCTTTGAATGGTTCTGTTGGTTTTCTTATGACATCGGCAGTTCTTATCTTGTTATTGTTTTGTTTGTTGTAGTGTAGGCAATATTTCTTGCCCCAGCTGGGACATGTAACACAAAGTAGATGTAAGCAGATTGACAGATTTGAAGGTGTGTCTGTTATCTTTGAATTGGTTGTGGTCTGTCACACTGACTGTAGTTGTTTGTCATTTGAAATGCTTGACTTAAAGTCACAATGATACATAGACTGAGGTGGGCGTTTAATTATTTCTGCACGTCAAAAATATTAGCTTTGTGTGTTGACTGATCTTGGCAGTTGGCAGATCTACCAGCTTTAAGAACTCATTCAAGATACTGTTTTGGAGTTGTGGTTTTTTCTGTGCCACTTGGTTGGGGGAGGTGTTTTGTTTTGGGTTTGGGGCCTTTTTTTTGTTTGGGTTCTTTTTTTCACTAGATATAATTCATAGCCATAGTGAATTCCAGTTCCAGTTGTGTATGTAATATTCCAAATAGCCATTCCAGTAGTGAAACTTTTAAGCAGTTTTTCAGGCCAGAGTAAATTCGTATAATTGGATTTTTTTTCGATCTTGGTGACTTTCAAGAGGAGAACAATTTAATCAGTAAAACTGGAAAAAGTTAGAATCCCTTCAGGGAGTTTTTGAGTTTGGCTGAAGTGTTTGAGTACCACAGTTGCTGTGGTATATGCTTGCATACGTTATACTGTGCTACTTATTCTCTTCTTATTCCCTGAAATAAGATTAAATGCTTCACCCATTGGAAATAGAGGGGAGAAAAAATCCTATGTAACAGATGGGAAAATGAGGCTCAACAGCTTAGTGACCCCATCTAGCATCATTCAGGGAGTCTGTTCTAGAACTAGATGAACTCTGATTTCTGGGGACCTACTCCAGTGCCTTGACAACAAAGTTACTGCTAGTTCATTCCCAGCAGTAAGAATTACCATATGTTGCCTTTGATGCAGGAAACTTCTGTGGTAGGCTTAATGCTCCACTTAACTATTTTTGGAGGAAATGTGCTACCATTTTTTTATTAATTAATTTATTTATTCAGTGAAGCCATTCAATTGTGTATAAGTAAGTGTGTATCTTAAAAATACATTATTATTGTCTAGGTCTGTTTCCTGACAGTTTCTAAGTTTAAATTAATATAAATGTTAAAAGAAAATTTAAATAATTTAATCCAAGCATTAATTTATTGAAATATGCTTAGCTATATGCAGATGATGTGAAGAAGTGGTATTTTGTGATTTTGAATGTCCAGCAATACATAGTTCTGAAAAATGAAACCCTCTTTGTCCTGCAAATTCAAAAGGTCATGGTTTTAGGATGTAAATGTTATTTGAATTATTTCTTGCATAACATGTTTGCCAAAATTAGTTACCGTTAGAACTTAGACTTACTTGTGAAATAATGCTTTTAGCTTCATGGGGATTCTCGCTCCTTCTGTCTTCCTGAAGCTGACTTTTGTTATATAGTCACTTCAGAAATCCTGAGTTTTAGGAAACAGTGAAGTTGTTCCACAGCTTATTCTCTCTTCTTAGCAGAATGTATCAAAATAATAAATTATGAAATAAGTGTAAAGAGTAATGCTTTAGTTGACTGCAATATTAAATTTCAGCCTTTGTAATTTATCATGCATCCTGGGAAACCAACTCACATCTGAAAACCTGTGTGTGCAACACGAGGAACTGCAGCGCCCAGCCTTGCTGTGCCTGCTGGCGGCCGCGCTCATAGGGGAAGGGTCTGGCACGTCCTGCCTGTGTGTGCCCAGCCCTTTGGCAGGAGCCCAGGAAGGCACAGGCCATTTCCGTGGGCCTGGGACTGCAGGAGGCAGGGGAGGCGAGGTGCACCTGCCTTCTCGTGCGAATGCAGGCTCGGTAATAAGATTTGTGCACTATCAGGTGCCAGAGTTACTCTTAAGATTATGTGTGCAAGCAGAAGGAATTTCTTCTATATTCAGGTGTGCAGCAGTGATTGGAAATATTGAGGTAGGTGATTTCTAACGTGTATTTCTTCTTCCTCTTGGGAGCAGATGAACAGAGATTAGGTGCTGCGGGGTTTCTGGGGGTTGTTTTACTAAGGCTGCTGAATTGATGTGGTAAGTGTAATAATTTACCACCCATCCACTTGTACAGGTGGGAAACTAAATAAATCTTTCACTTACCTGTCTTTTTCTAATTTTCTTGGTTTGGTTGGTTGGTTGTTTTAGTTTTTTGTTCATGAACACATGACCACACATGATTTGGAGCTGGTTTTAGCTACATAGAGTGGTTGTCCAAGAGAAAGACTTTATAACAGTATATATACAGCATCTTGAATAACATTGTGGCACTTGTTTGGCTTCAAGACGAGTTAATTCAGGGAATTAAACTTGCTGAGAGCTGCAAACCTTTTTACTATTCTTTTCTAACGTGACTTGGCACAGTGCTGGACAAATGCCAGCCAAGGAAAGCATTGCAGTGCAGGAAAGGGGACTGCTTTTCTGTATTGTTAATATGCTCTTGAGTCATACTAGATAGGAAGAAGGTGGCAAAGTAGATAGGGTTTACGAAATCACATAGTTTAAGTTGCCCAAGTATCCTAACTTAAAGAAGTTTGGCTTTGTACCTAAATGATCTGCAAGTTAATGGATTTTATCTGAGGTTGTCTGTGGGGAGGCAAGTTTCAACATCCTGTTATTTCTTTTCATACTCAGCAAAGGAAGAAGTCAGTCACCTTAGACAATAAAATTTAGAATAAATTATGTGGAATTCATGGAACTTGAGTTAACAAAGTTTTATATAAAAAATACTTGTGGGAATTTTGGGGTTTTTTTAATAAGGAGTTTTTAATACTTGTATGTACTATTTCTAACAGTACATGCAAAATGTTTTGGATAAGTGCTGTAAGAGAACAGCTAGAGAAGTCTAAGATCATGGCTCACTTCTGCTATTTACATCTAGTAAATTTTAATCAGGTCAGGATTTAGGTAAGTACTTTGGATCTGTGTGGCTTCGCAGCTCAGAAGTTAGGGCACGAGTCATTAATTCAGATCCTATTAAAGCCTTATATTTTATTTAAGCACTGGAATAGATTGTGAAAACTCCTGAAGATTTAAGAAGGGCTTAGACATAAATGTCTTATGAGCAGCGTTGTAGGAATAGCTGATCATGCTTTGAAGCATGGAGATAGATTGGATGACCTCTTAAGGTCCTCTCAGTCTATTTTCAACTATTTTTTTGCAGACCTACAAATTTTTTCTCAGGGTAGCTCACTGCTGCTTACAATAACAAGTTTGAGCGTGCACAGTTCGAAAGGTTTTTACCGAACGTGGTTCCGCACAGCGCCTTGTGTTGCTAACAGCAGATTTCTTACGAGTGTTTCAGTGGGAATACTGCATTCTGTGCTGCTTTGAAACAAGCCAGAAGCATTGTCACAGCTTTACTCTATCCAAGGACCTCATGGTCTTGGGCTTTGTCAGTTGAGAGTCCCTTGAAAACACCAGAGAGAATTTGTAAAGTGTCTGATTCAGATGTCATATCTTTTTTGCTTATTTGTGTATGCAAAACATCATTCTGCACTGATATACAGTTTATTTCTTGATTTAACTCTTATTAAGTCTTGATTAATTGCGAAGTCTAAGAATATAACATTTTTTGTCTTTACTGAGTTTTATGGTTCTGCTACAAGGCACTAATTAGATGGAAAAGCCAACAGTTGCCAAGTATACTGAACTCCGTTAATAGTGTAAGGACTGCTTACTAATTTATGTGCTCAATTCCAATATTAATAATTAGGAAATGTTGAGTTTAATGGCAGAAGAATTATTCTAAAAGATGCAATTGGTATCAGTTTCATAGGGGGTTTTTAAACAGCTGACAAACATGGTTGGGGAAAAAAGTTCAAATCTTTACCAGAAAGAATACTTAAACATCCCAGAATAGTCTAACAATAGTCTAAATGCAAAGGAGAAATATTCTCGGGGTGGAAGAAGGTGTCTAATATCGAAGAAGGTCTGGGGACAAACTTAATGCCCTTCAGAAAAAAAATCCTTTTAGACTGTAGAAAAGAACAAAGTTTTTAGCAAGATAGGTCCAAATCAGTGGAACTTTGATTTGCAAACAGAATGTAGGAATGGAGATGCTAAACTAAATCTAAAAACTTCAAGTGTATGCCATCTATCATATTATTGATGAAACTAATGGGAAAATAGTAAAAATGAGTACAATAGGAAACATAATGATTTGCCCACTTAATATTTCAATTGGTATGGTTTTGATACATGTGAAAAACACTGTAATGGGAATTATGGTTACCTGACATTATTATTGAAACAAGATACCCTGCCCCAGATTGTTAAGTCTTAGTTGTATTTATGGATGCTAGGTGCTGAATACAAAATTACATGCAAAATTACCCATCTAGATCCAGTGCTAATCAGAAAGGTAGATGTGAAAAACATTAGGTTTATTGTGCAGCTGAGTTTTGCCAGACTTCTGAGACAAATTGGATCTCTTGCAGTAAATGTTGGAACCATAATCAAAAAAAAAAAGTGGCATTACAACTTGCAGATCAATACATAACTGTAGTGTGTAAAGTGCAGGATATTCACTGCTTCAAAGGAAGTGACTAATTGATTGTGGGGGGGATGTGGGCTACATTTCTTGGTCTACTTCTTTCTTACAAAGGGTTTGGTATGACTGTGTTTTCTTGATGCCAGTACCTTAACATATGACGCTACTTGTGACCTTGTCGTCCCTGCAGTGTGGTTTTTTATGGGTGTGCATTACTGGTCCAGATTTGAAATAATCTGAATTTTAAAAAATCTTTCTTTAAACTGTCTTTCTGCCAGGAAAATCCTCAGAGTTCTTACATCCTGAGAGTTCAGGAGGTTGAAACCTGTAATTTTTGATTGCTAGAAATATTGATGATTGATTGACTTTTGTGTCAGAGGTTCTGTTAGATCATATGGCAGACATTCATGTACCAGCTGCTGATAAAGATTCCCTCATGTCTGTCTGCTTTATGCCTAGTAGAGAACCTGTAGGATATTTTTGTGTTCCTGTCCACGTGCCTTCAGGGAAACTGCTGGAACCCAGCTGTGTTTAGGTATGGATTTCTACTAATTTAGTGAGATATGGCAACAGGTTTAAAGGCTTTGGGGAATCAAATTTGTACCTTAATTAACATGACTGTTTCTACTGGGAAACAGAATAGGAAGCTGAACCAGAGTGGATTGGAAGACATTTTGTAGGTTGCCTTTACAAGGGATGTGCACCCTCCTTTCCCTGGCATAAATGGATTGTTGATGTGTTCAGGTGTAAGTAGACATTTTCTGTGGACCTTTTCTGTTATTTTTCTTATACTTCTCTTGTATTGCCATCTGAAATATGTTCTACTTTTGGAACCAGAGTACTAGGAATAGTCAGATCTTGGATAAATTCTGCTTACTTAGTTGTGCTGCTATGGGAGGAGAGCAGCTGAAGAATAATCAAGGTCTATAGTCCCTGTCTTTTGAATTAGACTAATATGAGAACATGAAAGATATATATTCAGCCTCCTCTTAGTCTGTATTCATCAGACAATTGTATCTGCTCCCAGTCTGTTATGTCATCGAGGCATGCCCTTGGTGCTAGTTAGATACTAGAGGGAGTCTACGCCTAGCAAAACAAAATGTACTTCATTTGCTCACCTCTTAAGCACGCTGGTGACCTCCTCACTCCACAGTGGTTTCAATAGTGCCATTTCCAACAGGAACCTTTGGGCTTTACATTTTAACTCCTAAGAAAGGCTGTGTGCTTTGTAGCCTTTCCGAATACACAGCTGCTTTCCATTTAATGGTATCATATACCAGCAAACCATAAATCATATATACATATTCTTCTTTACCGTACATGGCTCAGACTGTTCTGAGAAAAACTGGTTCTACCATCCAGTGGTTCCCTTAGAATAATCATTGCTTGGGTAGACCTGTTTAAAAAGATCTTGCTAATCCGGTGCTCTGGCTCAGACATGACTGCATGGCACTCATGCTGATTCCTTGAGTTTGTTCCTAGTTCCAGTGAGTGTGTTTTGAATGCGTTGCTTGAATTCAACTGAAAAGTAACTGTAAGGAGTGCAGGATTAAACAAGAAAACCAGATTGTGCAAAACAGTTTATTTGTTTTGCAGAAGTTTCCTGTGGTTTTTCTGGTTGACTGTTGAAAAAGTCAGTGAGGTTGAAGATTAGAGCCTTTTTAAAAACAGAGGTTGATCTCGCCTTTTTGTCTTTGAAGGGAGGCTTGTCTGAAGTTTCTGAGAGTGGCTTTCACTTCCAACTAGTTTCAGTTGTCTTAAAATAGTAAATGTGAAAACTTAAACTTTTTGTGTAGTAAATTCTTATTTAACCTGCAGTTAAGGCACATTATTATTTAGCAGAATGACTGTTGTAGCAGGAATCACTATATCTGAAAATCTGCATGTGGAGTGGAGTCAGTTTAGAGCATATGGTTTTGATATACAAATTGCCCTATTTTAGGCCCCAGAGTTTAGCCATTGTTGTCGTTAGGACATTATAGACACCTCCTTTTCAGCTAAAGTCAATTATTTTATTTGTTCTACTGATTTTCTTTTTTCTTTTTTTTTTTTTTTTTTTTTTTTTTGGTTGGCAAGATACTAAGGAAGCTACCTTGTAGCATGAACAGGATGTAGAGCTGTGTAGCTAAAATACAAATGTTAATTTGTGTCATAAATTGGAGAAAAAGGGAAGTATGTGACTTGTGGCCTTGATGGTAATGATATATGTATACTCAATATGTTTCCCTGTAAACAAGCTTTATTAAAAACACTCGTTTCTGTTACTCAGCTAAGCTAGTATTTTTCTGGTCTTCCATTTGATAGTATCAACTTTTTATGTATCTTAAGGAAGGATAGTACAATACAATATTCACTGCCTGTACACTATAAGTAAAAGATATTACAGTGTGGGGAATGTGGGCTTTTTTGGAGAATCATCTTATCAAATTACCCTTAGCTGTACAGATAGAAGGTTGTATTGCCTGCCCTTAACTGAGACAGCTTTTAAAGATTGTGTTCACTGCTGTAGTAACGTACAGCACATGACACCAATTTCTTGTTAGTCCTCCATCATGGAGAAATGGCTTTCAGAGTAGACCAGAGTCATGCCAGCAATCTCTAGCATCTTCCTAAAGCCAGGAAAGATGAGAAAATAGCACTACTACTGTGTGCCAGATCTCTGCACTAGAAAGACAATCAGAAAGCCCAGCCTTCTTACCCTCCCTACCACCTAAACAAAACAAACAAAAAACAACCAAAAAACAAAACAAAACAAAAAAAGACCACCCTAAAGAAACACCCCCTCAAAAAAACCCAATGCACCTGTGTCATGTTTGGGAAATCCATAATTCCTAAAATTTAGCTTTTTCCAGTTGCATCTTCTAGTAAAAAAAAAAGCTCAGGAGAGAAGTTGCTCAAGAGCTGGTAATCATCTGATTGAACATTCAGTGTGCTTGCAATATTTGAAAATTAGAATTCATAAGTGGTTAGGATTTAATCTGTCATATATGAAAGACTCTCCTCCAGCCATGTGCAAGCTAGAAGAGTATATTAAACAGAAGTTGTTACAGAAGAATGCTAGGAAGGTTCTAAGAATTCTGCTAGAAAACTGAGTAGTGGGAAGGAAGGTGTAGAATGAAGGTAAAATCTCTGAATTTCTAAGCAGCTTTTATTAACTTTCTGACATTTAAAAGATAACTATCTGTATATGTATGTAACTTTTAAGTAAACTAAGATTTGAAAAAATAGGTTAATTAGACTTTGGATTCTCTAGGGAAACAATGCACGAATGAACTTAAATTCTCTTTCCAATGGTAATAGAAAATGGTAACCATTTTTAATAGCTTTTCATTTGTTTCTAATATGATACTGAATTGCTGTTAAACTTCAGGAGCAAACTAAGAATTAATGCCCAAGGTGATGCCCTGTACAATAACTTAGGAAATACGTATTTTTCCTTAAACTTGCTATTGGTCATGTTTGTTGTGTAAGCAAAGTCATTCAAAGTCTTTCAGTGAAAAATATCGCCTAGAAATTCTCCAAGTATAGTATCACTGTCGGTAGAAAGAAAGCCTTTGTTGACCTACAAGGTATTTAAGATTTTTTTTAAGTCTTTATGGCTAAATTTCAAATTCAAAAGCCTTTTTCTGTATGGCTTGTTAGAATGGCCCTTGGGAAAGTAGAGAAAGTGGTAAATTCTGTAAAACTAATAGTAAAATTAGAATTGCATTCAATATTTTTTCTAAGTCTATACTGTAGTTACAAATTTTCCTTAAGGTGGAATAAGGGCTGACTTGCTATGTAAGGTCATGCTCTTAGAAAAAACCCATTTATCTGTTCCTTGTATGTGGCTTTTTGCTGCTCAGTCTTCATCAGGTTTAACTGTTTTGCAGAAGTTGTAGTAATGGAAAATAATGTCTGGCTGTGTAGTAGTGAGGCTTCAAATGCCAGGTGGTTTTATATATTTCTTACTGTGACTCCATTCAGGTTGAGAATACATGAGGATCAAAGCAAGGGTGGCATTATGTGCCAGCAATAGGGAGTTTTCCATATTTACTTTCAATTACCTGCTTTTGTAGAATATGGCGAAGAGAGTACAGTAACATGCTATGAAAGCCTGTCTCCAATATATTTTTTTCTGTTCTTGGATTCAGCATTTAATTCAGCATTTATTTTCACTTTCTGTCTTTTTTACAGAATGGGCAGCAAATTGTGGATGAACCTATGGGAGAAGATGATATCAACCAACAAACTGTGAGTAAAAGATTGTTGTAGTAAAGAGTACAATATTGGAGCACACTGACATCACTTAATTCATAGGCAGTTTGCCACTAGCGTTTTGTTGTTTAGGTTTACTAGACATGGGGTGCATTCTAGGATCTTAATATTTTTGAGAGAGGTTTTTTCTCACTGACTCTGGTCTAGTTTGGTATCTCACTTTTCTCACAACTCATTCCTCAGCTTTTAATAGTGTTTCAGAAAAGGTCGAGGGTGAGGATCAACTGTGAAAGTGTAGTTTCTATTGTGCTTGTTATTGAAAGGCATTTGTAAACGGAATTCTTAACCTAGGCTTCTTAAAAATAGAGATTGTTACTAAAGAGAAGATCAATGAACCTTCCTGACTGTGATAATTTTTTAAGGTTCCTTGTCTTCATGTCAAACTTGCAGTTCACAAAATTTCATAATGTGAAGATGCCACTGCGTTCAGTTTTCTTGTTGCAATGCCTGTGAATTTTGTCAAACTTGAAGTTTACCTGTCCTTTTGTGTTAGAGAGTACTAGCTCAATGTTAAGTCTGGTTATAAATGGCTTTGCCAATGAAAACAATTTTTGAAACTCCGTATTTGGTTGGAGTTCAGGGTTCATATTGCTGGTATTGCACATTGTCCAGGCTTCAGGTTGTGAGTACATGGTCAAAGCTGTTTCCATCTATACAGCATGGATATAATTGCAACACCATAGCAATTTCTCCCTCTGCTGAAACTGTGCACAGAGACATTTGAGATAGTGAGTTGCTTTTTCCATGTTTGTCTTCAAACATACCCATAATAGATGTAGCTCTTAAGCTGATGTGAAAACTTGGTGATTGCAAGCCTGCCCTGTGTAGCTGCTCTTGGTTCCTCCTCATAGCATGAAGGCTCTGCTGTATGTAACACACAATGAAGAAAGGAGGCAACTGCTGACAGGTGACTGGAGTAGTGCAGTGTTAACAGTACGAAAAGAACAGTATTCGTGTGTTTAGAAGGCAACACGAGGAGATGGTTTGTTCTAATATTGTGCATCATATAGACTACAGTGCTTACTTGAATTCTTGTGTAAACTAGAACATATCTTTGGGAGAGTCTTCAGTTTTGGTTTGGTAATTTATTTTGACTAGTGCCATTGCTTGATTATTTCCTTGCTTTGAGTCTGTAACTTATCTACTGTATTTGGTTTATAAGGCAAGGTTTTGGTGGGGGGACGGTTGACCTCTGTGAGAAGAGGTCAGGGGGTTTGCACTGCCATGTAGGACAGAGCCAGATTCAACCAGCTCCAAAATAGGCCTAGCGCTGGCCAAAGCTGAGCCCATCAACCATGTGGGTAGAGATCTGTGATAGCATGTTTAGGGTAAAAAATGCTGTGTTGCATCTGTGAGGGTAAGGAGTAAAAAAGGTGTGAGAGAAAGAGCCCTGCAGGACACCAGGGTGAGTGAAGAAGGAGGGACAGGAGGTGCTTCGTGTGCCAGAGCAGAGATTCCCCTGCGGCCCTGGAGAAGACCATGGTGAGGCTATCCCCTGCAGCCTGTTGGAGGATTACAGTGGAGAAGATCTCCACCCTGCAGGCTGTGGAAGACTCCACACTGGAGCAGGTAGATGTGCCCTGAAGGGAGCTGCAGCCTGTGGAGAGCCCATTCTGGAGTAGGTTGGTGGTGGGAACTGCAGCCCATGGGGAGAAGCCCACAGAGGAGCAGGTTTTCTGGCAGGAACTGCAGCTCGTGAGGGACTTAAGATTAGAGCAGTCTGTTCTTGAAGCACTGGACTCTGTGGGAAGGATCTGTGCTGGAGCAGGGGAAAACTGAGGAAGAAGAAGCAGAAACAATCTTAACAACTGACTGCAATTCCCATTGCACCGGTGCTGCTTGAGAGGGAGGAGGTAGAAGAGTGGGGAATTAAGGAGTGAAATTCAGCCTGAGAAGAAGGGGAGGGTGGAGAAAAAGGTGGGTTTAGTTTCATCTTTGTTTCTCACTATCCTAGCAACAGGTGAAATAAATTTTCCTTAAATTGATACTCTTAGGCCCATGGTGGTAACTGGTAAGTGCTGAGTGTCCCTGTTCTTAAGGCAGTGCATGAGCTTTTCTTCCACATGTCCTGCTGAGGAGGGGGGATTGAGAGAGTGGCTGTGTGGGTGTCTGGTAGCCAGCTAAGGTTTATCTCTCAAAACTATCAAACTTCTCTTTCAATATTTGATAACTACAGGATTGCTTACAAATGTTTCCCTGTAATTCCTTTGGAAATTTCCAAACTGCTGCTTTTTAGGTGAGCAACTGATTTTAGTACAGTATAACCATGAAAAAATTAAAACGTTTCTCTAGTATTCTTTCTATCATGCCTGAGCTGCTTGGTTAAGATTTTTTTACCTTTTTAATGTCTCAGATCAGTATTTTAGGAATATATTTTGCATTTGTTTCTAGGCTGTGGTGAGTAAAATGTTGCCAGTTGTGGTGTAAATTAATCTAGGAGTTTTTGAACAAGACCTTACTACAGCTGCTCAGTCAGTTATACTGGAAGCCAACCAGTTTTTCGTTATCTGTTTTGGTGCAAGGTACAGACAATTTTAAATTACCACTGAAACTCATTTAAGTTCTTCCGTTTAACTTTGTACTTAAATGGACATGGGACACTTACATAGTTGCTAACAATTTATGGAATTTCTCAGCTGTAACTGAGAGCAGTAGAATGCCTGGGGTGTACTAGCATATCAGGTAAGAAGACAAAATACTTTGGTAGGTGGGTAAAGTATGCAAGTTCAGGATAGAAAGTTGCCGTACTTCTGTGGAGATAGAAGAAGGTGAAAGCTTGAAATCTGCATCCTTTTGCTGTCTTAAGTGGTTGGATAGAATGCTGAAAATGCAAACAAGATAGGAAGTTTAAAAGAAATACTAAAACTTAACACAATTTTAAGTGCCTAGGAACTCTCTCTAGTATTCTGTCCGTCAAAAGATAAATTGCTTCATTACATCTGTGCTCTTTTGGTCAAAAGTTAAGTTAATTAACAGGAAAGCCTGAGGAACATGGCTGTGGTTCAAATTTGGTGATTGTTTTAGGAAAAGCAGGAGCTATAAAGATACCCATTTCTAAGGAGTCCAAGATGCTGTATAGTTCAAAGTCTCGCTTCCTTTAAAAGGGGACTCATTCAGCAGTCAGGCTTTATTGCAACTAGTATGCTGATTATATCTGACTTTATAGCTCGTTGTCAACATTTTTTTATCTGATGTATCTCATAAATGACCTGGGACCAGCAGGAAATAAATGTAAGAACAGCTGGCTGAAGCTTAACCTAATGTGAAAGCTTAAGTGAACATTACTGAAAGGGGAAGCTATTTAAAGCCTTTTATTTGCTGCCTTTCTCGCTCTTGTGCTGTCTGCCATTGCTTTTTGTACCTCTGTGTCCATAGAGATTGAGTAAATTAACTGAGCAAATTAATTGTTTTGAGCTGTTGCAATCATGCAGCATGCTTTATTGCTAGTTAAAGCTAACCAGAAACTGCAGCTAGTCTAGCAGGTGGCTTCCCATTTTGTGTATATGTGAAGAGTATATCATATTTGTGCTGTGTTCTTTATGTTCTGTTGTCTGGATTCTGTGTAGCTCACTTAGTACAACTGATGCAATCACCATTGCATTCTACTAGCTTTAGCCTAATTGTTAAACATATGAAAAATATTAGATTCCAAGAATTTGTAAAAAGTTTTCTTTTCACTAGTACTTTGTAAGGTGCAGAAAAATTCGGGTCCATTTCTTTTTGGTAACCTGCAAGGACTAAAGGTTGTTTTTTTCTCAGTACAGGCAGAAGTGGAACCTATTCAGGCTCAAACCTGCGATGAACCTCTCCTCAGTGCAGGTGGTGGCGTCGTATTACCACCCTTGACTTCTTGTATGCTTTGGCCCTACTTTTAAACATGTAGAATGAAAGCATACATAGAATTAAAACTAAATCAAAACAAATTGTATTAAAATATGCTGATTTGGATGATAAAAAATGTAATCTCAGTAGCTGTCATCCCCTCACTTAAAGTCTATAAGGTAACAATGACTAGTCAGTGGGTAGTCAAAAGGTAGAGTAAGAAGTGCTTGCAAAGAGAAGTCAGTAATTTCAAAAGTCTTTTTCATTTCCTTTTTCCTGGTAGAATTTAAAAAACACATCTCTTTGCAGTCAGGAGAAATGAAAATTAAGACCATTGTCTTCCCAATCAGTGTTTCTTATTAAAAGAGTTAATAAGAAAAGTGTGGTCTTAAAAAAGGCTTTAGGATGCATTGGAAAAATAACCTGAAGCATGTGGGCAATACAATCTCTTCATTGATGTACTGAATTTGATTATCAGTACTGAGATTCTGTATTTTACATGTATATATACCATACAATTTACACTAAATCTGCAAAGCAATGGGGTGGGGATGTCAAGGTAAGGAGAGGGAGATCATTCACCAGTTACAGCCGTGGGCAAAACAAGCCCCATCACTCAAGCAGTAATGCTAAATCCAGAGTAATCTCAGGTAATCTCATTTGTTGTGTCTTCATCTGTGAAAATAACATAGGATGAGACTGTTATTCCAGAAAATTCAGGGGAAAAAAGCATAACTAAAGTGGCAGATTTTTAGGTTTTAAAACATTTCAGAGAGGCTTTAACTGATTTTTAGTTTTACCTCAGTTTCTAATATTCTGTACTAGTGAGAAGTCAATGTTTCAGAAGCTTGGTTGCCTTTTGGCAAGTTGAAGCACCATTTCAGGACTGCTCTAAACTTCTGTTGGATATTCCTGCTCAGGTGATCAGTAACAGTTTCCATTTTTGAGAACATTTATGTTTGTTAACATGACAATGAAGGCATTTCTGATTATTATTTTGATATGTTTGTTTTACTTTTGCTGATAACCTTCATGTTTCAATTTTCTGTGTGCACATTTTTGTCAGTTTTTTGATTAAAATTGTTGGCTCTGTGGTAGAGGTTTTAAGACAGCTATAATTTCTTAAACATTAGGGAAATGTTTGGATTCAAAAATGTTCATAGTCCATAATCCAAGTTTTGGATTTCTCATCATTTACAGACTGATACTAAATTTTAGCTACTTGTGTAGCTACTTGTAACAGCTTGGGTGACAAATACTAAACTTGTGCTTGAAAGCATTCTGTAATTCTTACATTCCTTTTAGTGTATTCTACTATACTTAGATGTAGTCATGTATTTAATTCTATTTTACAATCAAATAAATTGATTCTTGAACAAATAAGCCTTTTTTAGGCAAACAATTTACATCTGTAAAAATAAAATCCAGCCATTCCCTTCTCAATGACCAGATTGTGCTTGTAAAAGGCAGAATGCTTTTTTTTTTGTCTAATATAATGAAATTGGAAATTCGTTATCTTCCAAAGCACTCTACTCTGCTGCAACTTGGATGAATTTTGTTAGCAGCTTAGTGACATGGTGCATCTTACCTCTCTGAGAATGAACTTGCAGGTCCTCATGTAAATAAGAACTTGCAGCATCCTTGTAAGCAGTGCAGAGCATTTGGTCTGAGATGTTAACTCTGAGCTATCAAACTAATATATAAAGAAGGCAAGTCCTGGAATACTTTTTCCCCCCAAGATGTCATCAGGTGTTGAGGAAAGGTTACAGCAAAACTTTCATTGATGTGTTCTAATGGATTTTCTGAGTGACTTATTTTGCATTTGGTGCAGGGTACTTTCTGGATCTTGGTCAGAAAATTTGAATAATTTGAGAGAGTAAGCAACATTTGAAGTCAAGCTGCTTACTTGTTACATGGAGAGAAAACAGATGGTAGCCCTGCAAAGCCTGTAAACTAACAGATGGAAGCTGCCACACCCCCTGTTTAATAGAATATTGCTGCTTTGGCTATGCAAACATATTTATTATGAAGAAAAGTATGTTATTCAGCTTCTGAAAACTCAAAAAACTGGCTCTCTGTTCCTCAACTGTTGACCTTTGTCAAACAAGGGCTTTTCATTCCTTATGTGTGCTGCTTCTTTGTTTTTTGCAAATAATTGAAAGCAATCCATACTGCCGAGCCTTGCTTTTCTAACACTGTAAAGACTTAATTTGCATTATTACACTTCTTGAACTGAGGGTATAGGAGATTGTCAGTCCACCTGATGGACTCCACTTAGATTAAATGTTTCAGTGTTCAATAAAACTCATGGATTCCCAGATGTTCTGTACTGCTTTGAGAGTTCCTTTGCATTTTTCAGTTCTCCCGCTCTCTGTAGTGCCTGTGAGGCCTGTTCTCTTGAAAGTCTAGACAGCATTTCTCTTTATTTTTGTGAACTCAGAGCATCCAATCTAAACGACGAGGAGGTCAAGATGGGAGATGAACTCACTTTATATTTCTGTGCTGGAGGAAGAGGAAATGTATTGTGCAAGTGGAGTTCTGCAATTGACAGAACTGTGACTGACAGGCACACCACATTCTCTTTGTTTTGGAGACAGTTGTGTCTCCTGATAAGCAAGTATAATACAAATCCTTATCAAAGATTTCAAGGTAAGGGGAGCAAGCAACTTGCTGGAGCAATTTGTTCTTGTTATCAGAGACTTCCCTGTTGGGGACTGCTGCCCTCTAACCTGTCTCCTTCGTATACGAAGGAATATTTAAAAGGGCAAGCTCTCTTCTGAGAGATTCCCAAAGTGAGTTGTGTAGCTTATATCTTAATGTTTCTGGTTGGCTGCTGGTGCTCTTTGGGAACCATGCAGGCTGTGTTCTCCCAGAACACAAGAAATTTCTTCAACTTACCGCAGACCCATGCCAGTTATAGGAGAGCTATTGTTGTGAAGTAACCCCACTGACCCCTGAGCACTGTGCTTTGTACTTCACTAGGAGGTCACATAAAAGGTTTGGGAGAGCAGTAGTCAGTAATTGTACAGATGTTTCAGTTGAGATGCCTTATTCCTGTCACTCGTAGCAGATACAGCATATCTGCAGCAAAATACGGTCTTACCTTTACAGAAGAAAGATAAGAAAATTGTTATTTACCCACAGTATCTTTTCATCTATAAGGAACATTGTAGTTAGATCAGCTCTTACTCTTTACTCTCCATTTCTGCCTTTAGCTCTTTTTGGTACTGTAGGGTTTCATTTAGTGACTTGAAGATTCCTGGTCACTCTGCTTTTAGTGTAATTGTATCTATTCTTGACAAGGTAAAGGCAGAGAGCTTGAACGGTCTCCTGTTTATTTATTTAAATTTCTTTTAAGTTTTCCAAGTACAAATAACTATATTGCTGTTAAACTGCAATTCTTGAGGTATTTCAGTTTTGAAGGGGGAAGTAGCTGCAAGTTTGAAACAATTGAAGAGCGGAATGCTTCAAGTAATTTTTATGCTATTTATAAAATACTTGAAATCCTTGTGTTGCGGTAAGCTCCTTGTGTTCAAGAAGCTTTGTTCATCCTGAAACTAATATCTGTTAATTCTTCATGCTGTGTTACTGCTGTTGTAGAAAAGACTGCTTCTTCCAAAAAGGCTGTAACACACTGGACTGTAAAAAGCACATTGGCATTGAGGACTTTTGAGCCCTCAGTTGAGTCACAGAGTCCTCCTTTGTGCAGCAGTAGTTCCTCAAGGCCAGTGTTTATTATAATAATAATTATGTATATTCAGTGCACAGAATTTGAAAGATTGTCCCTGCAGATGAGACGCAAATAAAGACCCAGAGGAGTACAGGAAAACACTAAAAGGGCACAATTTTGCTAGTGGTATATGGCTAAAGTCAGGTTTTTATTTCGCCTCTCCGTTTTGACAAGAGGGTCTTGGCTCACGCTGGGGAGATATGTAATCCCAATTTAAAGGAAAAGCTAGAAACTGATACTGTGGCAGCCAGGATGTGGGATAGAGATAGCAGCAATGTGTTCTGTCACTTAAATTACTGGCTTTGTCTTCTTAAGAGGAATTAAAATATAACAAAAAATGCAGTAATTTAGATATTTGTTAGAAACCAGTCGAGAGAAGCTGTTTGCAGGGTGGGTTTGTTTTCATGTCTTGTGCAAGCAGGATTACAGTATTTTGTTGTATGTTTCCTTTGATACATAGTCACTAAACGGAATCACCTGGATATGTTTATAGCTGAATACTTGTAAATGCCTTTGACTAAAGGTTCTTACTTGCCTTTGTTTATTTATTACTTGAAAAAGAGTCATGTTCCACCAAATGGGCATGTACTTTGGAGTTCATTGTTTTAAGAAGTATCAAAAAAGCTAAAGATAGTGTCAATATTCAGGAAAATAGCTACCATATTAAATCTAGAGAGATCAAATTAAAAACTTCATCTCTTACTCTTTGAAGTAACTAGGTTGAATTCTAATTCCTAAAACATTTGAAGTGTTTGGAGCTTTTTAAACATTGAAAGAAAGCTTAGGGATTTTTTTTACTTCAAGAATTTTACTCTCCACAGAGCAATACAATATTGATGCATAAGTCAGACATTTGAGCTGGGCAATCCAATTCAAATATTTCTGCAGTCTGCCTCGGCCTAGAACATCTGTGTAGCATTTTCTATGTGCAGGATTTCAAAGGACTAGGCACAAGGTCATTTTGGTCTTCTGACTAAACTCTAGTAAATAAAAACAATCTTTAGGCATTCGCTGCATTGAAGTCTAAAAGGTAGTGATATGTGAGATCTTAAAATATTTTGTAAAGTTAAATTCATAAAAATACATTTATCACATATAGCACTTAAAATACTTGCTCTTGTGCTTGATCAGTGAAATGTTACGTAGTAGTGTGATTTCTGAAATAGATGCTGGTCTCTTTTGTTCTTTTCTGGGAACCAGGAATCAGTAACATCTGCAACAGCCTGTTGCTATCAGGCAATCTGCTTAAATTTCCTGTGCTGATCTCTGTAAGCATCAGCAACATGAGTACCACTGCTGCCCAATCTTTCTTTATCGTGGCTCTGTGTGTGTATGTATGTGTGGAATCAATGTCCTTTTTTTAACGTTGTCTTCTTTTTTGACCTTTTTTTCCCCCCTTCTCTCTCCCCACCCCCCAACTGTGTCTGACTTGCCTGACAGGAAATTTTCTAATTGCCGGAACAGCTGGTCACAGCAAAAACGCCAGGGTTGGTCTTCCCTGCTAGACTTATGATCGCTCAGTCAGAAAATCCAAACATCATGGTTTCTTAGTCATGTTTAAGTTTCTGGCTCTGCGTGTTCGCTCTGTTCGGGTGAGCTTAGTTTCTTATTTAAGAGAATAATGGGGAAAGGGGGAAGTTTTACTTTAATTAAACTTCTAATTTCAGAGCAGTTTTAGTCTTTCACTGATTAGGGATCAGTGTTGTTTGGATACAAAGCGTTTTGTATTTCCTTAAAAAAAAGTCTGTGGTATGTTCATATGTTGTAGAAGTTTCTAAGATACCTGCTGATAATTTAGCCTTATTAGGAAATTGTTACCTGTATGTAAATAATGTAAAACTTATATTTCAGGGGAAGATGGGGGGTGTTGAATATGAGCTTAGCTGTATGTTTTCTCACTGAGAGTCAAGTTTCATTAAAAGCTTTTTTATTTTTAATACTTAGTGGTTATTTTAATAGTTACATCTTCATAGTACTTTGTAAAATATGGCTCTGTGCGGTGATAGTTAAAATAACTCGGGCTTATTAATATCTTAAATTTAATTCTGAAATGGTATGAAGAGTAGTGATGCTTGCATAACAGTGTTAGGGTTATTTCAACTTTTAAATGATAATTTAGTAATAGCAAATTTTAAGTTGTATAATTTGTCTTGTTGGGCATATATTTAAGTATTAAAATTTGGTTTAAGTTGAGAAAAATTACTAATGGAGTACTGTATCATCCCAAGCACTGTTTCAGAACTATTTAACAATATATGTAAACATGTAGTGGGACAGAACATTTTATCGTCAGAAGTCAAATCAGTTTTCATGTTTATCCTTCTGTAAGTCTGCAAATACTTTTCAGTGAGGGGGTAAAAAACCCAAAATCCCATGACCTTCTTGTGTAATGACTTAACATCTTAAATGAAGGTCTATTAACTTGTAAAAGCGGTAGTAATTTAACACCTACTAGCCTGTGTACTGGTTTAAATAATTTCTATTAATCTTTGCAATGCGTATTGAAAAACTAAATGGAATTTTTTTGCCGTAAGTGAAACACCAGAACAAGAAATGAATGTAAAACAACAGAACATAGGTTGCATTATAATCAAGGGGTTTTTTAATGTAAACCTTGTAAAATAAATATTTATCAATTCATAGTCCAGAATTATAGTTCTTTTCCACAGGCAACATGAAAGGTATTCCTCAGAAATCTGGTCCAAAAATGACATTTTTTTTGTCTGTTTACAGCAGCCTGGTTAGGTTGTCTTTTAACATTCTGTTGATTTTAAAATGCTAGCTGTTGCAGACCAAACTAAAGGTTTTCAGCCCATATAGATTTCGGCGTATGCTTAGGAAATTTTGGTAATAAAACAGGATTCGTAGCTTTCATAGATTAGTGCTGAATATGCTCAGTGATTATTTTTCCTTCTAAATAGTTTGGGGCTTTTTAACTTTTAATTAGTTTTTTAAATTGCAATGCTCTGAAATGTTAGTGCTTACAAAGTAGGAAAAAAACTTATATCAGTTACTGGGAAATGAAAGTTCCACCCAATGAGTATTTTTTTCCAGTGCTGACGAGCACATTTCAGTTCATGAGATAATTTTGTGCTGTTTGATCAAAAGAGAACTGCATTGCAAAACTGATTTTGGTGACATTGAGCTTTTAAAATGCTTGCAGGAATTCCTCAGCTTACCTGCCAAACAACCTACTGCTCACGGCTCCTTTGGGAAAGGGTGGTGTCCGACTTCTGTCCTATCCTTTCATATTTTCATTCTAAGGAAAGAAAGCATTTTCAGAATTACACTCCCAGCCTGGTGAACCACGTTAATCCATAGGGCCTTACCTGTCCTCTGGCTTGTTTCTCTGGGACAGGATTCATTCTTCAAACTCCTGTCTTGCTTCATCTGTACAACCAAAAGAATGGGAGGAGTTCTGTCTCGGTAACCAGGTCTGCAGTCTTCATTCTGTGAGTTGGATATGTGGAACAAATACAGGCATAGGCATCCTCCTAGATCTCCAGATTTTTGCAGTAAAAAGCCAGAAATGAAATAGAGTAGAGAGTAAGGAATAAATACATAAATACAATTTTCTTCTTTATTATCTCTATGAATTGTTTTTCTCTGGGAGACTTAACAATTTAAGAATTAAAAAGAAACAGACCCTGAAACTAAACATTTTCAAGTTGAGTTTTCTTTTAGGAAATCTTGTTTTCTATCAGGTAAAACAGTAGATGCTGTCCACAACAGTTTGATTTGATGTTAGTTGGAAATGTAAGGTTTTCCATCTTTTAAAAGGAAGTAAAGACATAAATTGTGAAAGCCTGTATTTCTGTCTTCAGATGTCCATGTTAATTAGAACTTCTACTTTTCTTTAGTAGTAGTGTAAAACAAACATACACAGAATATCCTTAGGTCAGCTTGACTTAATTTTATGCATGGTAGTGCTTTGCCTTTTGTTGTATTAGAATAATTACTACTTCAGAAGCAGTATTTTTAGTCAGCTTTTTAGAACAATTGTTTGTGTATGAGCATATAAGTAGTGGTTACTTCTATTAAGTGACTTAAATTGAATATTAGTCACAGATATAATATTTTTAAGGTAGTTTTGAAGGTAGGAGTATAGAATGTATGAATGTATACAAAATGTGTCTAAGATATTTAAAAATACCTAGACTGGTGCACTCTTCACATTTGAAACTCCCATTTTTTTCCTTAATGAAGATTTCTATAAGCTCTAATACAAGAGGTAGAAATAATTGGTTTTCAGTTTGTTGGCTCTTTATTACTTCGAAAAGTATAGCTCAAAAGGAGGGTTTCATTTCTGCAGATAATGCTGAAAATTCATCCTATGTTCATAACAAGTTGGGAAAGTAAAAATGAATCTAGGAGACTTCCTGACTCAAGGGAGGGGAGGAAAAGGAAATTCTGTATATGAGCTGGGGAACTGTGCCAACATTGAGTCATCGTTTTAAAATCACTTGACATCCAGTAAGCTTACTGTCCTTACAGGACATAACTGCTTTATGTAACTTCAGCAGCGAGGTTTAATATCATAGTCAATACTTCAGAAATGGTTTATTTGATTATGGGGATCAACGTTATGATGCCTGTGACAGACAAATATTTTGCCAAACACAGCCATGTCCAGCAGAGCTCTTAGCAGTACGGGAAAGGCTAATGAAGTAGTAAAAGGAAACCTATAACCGTCATTGGAGCAGTGTTAAGTAAATTGCTGGGGAGTCCATTTCTCTGTTTTCAGCCTTACCTTTGCTTGTACTGAATGTGCATGTGCTTCAGGAACATGCATTTGCCTAAAGAAGTAAAACATTCCTGAAAAGAGATTGAGAGGGGTGAAAACTAAGCTGCTACTTCTATCATGAAAATGGAAAAATCTATGTTGCTACATAATCAATACTAACAAATGAAAAATTATAAAAGCAGTATCTTTGCTGCTGCACATTTTTCAAGAGAAAAATAAGATTGCAATTAGCTCTTTATTCATTGGATTTGCTTTTTAGAAAATTATATGGTCAACAGCATAAGCTGATTTTAGGACTTTGGTCTTATCTTGAAAAGTGGCTGATGTTTGAGGGAGGTGTTCACCAATATGGGCAATATGGTTTTGACTTAGTTGCTGTGATTAAAGCTATCAAAAGGATTTTTTTTTCTCTCATTCTGATTCCTGGCTACAGAAGTTGAAGTTCCAGAGCTGTGATGTTTCCTAATGGTGATTCTGGCTGTTTCTCATGTGTAAATTATCCCCATATGAAATAGATACAAAAAATACTATAATATGTGATTTTAAACAGAAAATATTCATTAAATAGTTCCCTAAAGAGTTTCTGATGAGATCCCACCAACATTTTTTAATGTATTAATAGAGTCTGTTTAAAAGAAGTATTAAAGCCACAATATTGGCACACATGAAATGCAAAATTGTGTATTAAGAAAAAAAATTAGCACAGTTTGGGGGAGTGACTTGCCTTTGTCAGGCAGTGACTCTTTGGAGGACTGTCAGTGCCCCATGAGGGTGAGTGACTCTTTTGGAGGACTGAACACAGCCTCATGGGTGCTCCCTCGGCAGCTGTGGTCACTGCAGCTCGAGGCAGGAAGATTGTGGCTGGAAGCGTGGGGGCTATTGCTCTATGTGCAGCATCAAATCACTGATGCAGAGGCTTCCATAATGACATGAACAATCAAGTAGTAAAAATAAAAAATTATTCAGGGAAAACTATAAGAACAGGAGCTGGAAAATCACTTTACAGTGAAAAATCTGAAAAAATTCTTAAGGAGCAAATTAGGTCATAACTAAGACTTAAGTCTGTAAGTAACTATATGTCAAAGATGGTTCTGTTTTGTACCTTCTTTACTCTATTAAGACCAGTACAGAATTAACAGGTAAAGGTGAAACCTCGGTAATGCTGGAACCAGGATTATCGTATTTAAATTAATTTCTCCAGCAATTACTTAAGATGGCTTAGCTATTATAAAAGTTTTAATTACTTATTGAGATTTAAATTTGTTAATCTTCTTATCTAGCGTTTACCTTAAGTCAAAGTCTTAACCTCATTTTTACAGTTTTTGGTCAGCATGTCAACAATGTTTGCTGTCTGGAAAGAACTTTTGTGATTACTTGACCCATCCAAGGATTTGTTGCATGTGTCAGATTTCCCTCACACTGGGTTTTGATGAACTCAAGTATGTATAGCCACATCTGTCCTAGTCATGAGTGCTTCTTATTTGGAAAATGGCAGTTTATTTAAAAGTCCTACTGATAGTCAAGGTTTTCTGAGTTCTAAAAGCAAAGATACTACAGGGATTTCTTTCTGTCCAGAAATTGTGTTGTAAAATTCAGAGGTTTTATTTAAAACAAGTGTGAGGTTAATGTTTTGTCCTTGTTCCTTTTTTATGTCATTTATTTCATAGCTTCCATTTCTGTTAGCTGCAGAAGGGATTGGTATGTGGCCTTTTACTTTCTTCATCCATGAAACCTTTTATTCTGATGTTACAGGTTTGGTGTTGTATTTCTTGCTATGTTTTGTATAGCCAACGAGGGTGCAGAAGGGAAGTTTTTTGATCAGTATTTAGTCATCTGCCAGCTGAAATTCACTGCACTTCTGAGGAGATTGGCACCTTCATCTGGGTAATGTTCATTTCGTGGGAAAGTGAACATGCAGCCAGCCTTGTTTTGCACTCACTTCTTGTGAGTCCCTTCTTGTAACAGTATGCGGATGTTGTGTGTTATCTTCAATATCCCCTTCCTGATGCAAAGGGCTCAAGACAGGATAGTTATTCATCACATGTCTCACGCAATAATGACTTCAGGTATTTTCTAAATCAACTTTTTATAGAGAGAACTTTCTCAGAAATCTGCTCCTGAATTTGTTCCAGGTGGAACTCAGGTATGGTGAAGAAGCCACTTATTTTGTTTAGCCTCTAGCTGCTGTTACTCCTTTCTTGTCATCAAATAAGAACATCCATTTTCCACAATAATGGGCCTCAGAGTAATCCAAAAAGTAATGCCAGTCCTTTCAAAGTCTTTCAACATGTTAAAAATAAATAAAATGTTCTTTCAAGAAACCTTTATCTATAGGTACTCGTAGCATGTACTGCACCTACCTATCTTTGCTCTTGATATGATAAAAAATTAAAACCTGCTGAGTTTTTGGTTATTCTCTGCGAAGTTAACCAGAAAGTTTTATTTTATTTTTAAACCCCACACTATTATTATCAAATAAAATCTTCCTGGACCCTTCCAGCTCCCAATCTTGTTGTGCATGCATCTCTTTGTTAGGGATCTTAGTTTTGGGTATCTTGCTTTTGGTTAACTTTGTTTCATTTAATTTCACTGAAGCTGACAGCAAAGACTATGCAGTCAGTCTTTCTGTTCAGGATGGGTCCAGATTACTTTCAGAGTCACATTGTATTTTACCTTAATGTTTGAATGTCTTAAGCTGTAAATGTTTCCCTGTACTTTTTTTTTTCTTACCTTTCCAAATCTACGTCACTTCATGACTTTACACCTCTTAAATATCATGTGTGTGGGGAAGCAATTGAAATACACCATTTCATTATTATTATTATTGCACTAAAACTTTACGTCTTTAAGGTAGCTGCTGCTTTTTTCCTTTGGACTAATCTATGTATATCACAATTTTAACTTATACTTTCAGTATATTGAAAAGTATATACTCAAATCTTTGTCACTCATTGTGAAGCTGATGAACTAATTATTCTTTTAATAACTGTTGTCTGAAATACGCTGTCATTAAGATTTAAGTGTTAAAAATATTTCTATTCATACTCTCATAATTTTGAGTATCTAGAAAAGGAGAAATCTGTCTTCCAGGAATACCTTTCCTAAGTAAGCATTCCATAAATGACATACCAGTTTATTCTTTGATGTTCTGTTTAAGTTAATTCACGTCTAATTCTTACACCTCTTTAAGAGTAAATTCTTGCTGAATTTCCCATTTCTGTCCCAGTATTTTGAAATTTCTTCGCCAAGCACTTGTCATCATGCATGTTCACACTTTGCTTATGCATTTATTCAGGAAGCTGAGACTGAGAATTTGAGGTGCAGTGAGACTCCTATGGTGTTTGGATGTGCTAATATTCCTTATTCTGAGTGGCTTTCCTCTTCCTGCTATGAGTAAGAGCACAGATCTGATCCTGTGCTGTCTGTTTAGATGATTCGGAACTACTTCCTTGTGAATTATTTTGCCGTTATTGGAGCATACATTTATATATATATATTTAATTATTTTAGTCTTTAGTTGGTTGATTCTCTGTCCTTTTTATATAAAATTTGTAGACTAAGAATGCTTCCATTTTTTGAGGTGCTGTTTAAACACTAGCGAGGGTTGCAATGGTATTGTGGATTTTACTGGTAGTTCTCCCAGGTGCCGGTTCAGAGCCCAGTTTAGCAGTCTTAGACCAGCTTTTCAGCTGTCCCTGGAACATACTGCTCAGAAAAAGGTCTGCAGATAACACACAGCTTATTCTGCACTGATGAGCTTATGCCGTCCAGCTCTGCATGGGCCACTTCTTTACACAGAGCAGTTTTAAGTCTTCTACTGAAAATTCAGAATTCTGAAGGATAGATTGCAGAAGAGTCTATGAATAGATAAACTCATGTTTTTCTCTTGCTTTTCTGGGCTTTTTCATTACTACTGAGAAATATGTACCTAGTAAGACTCTGCTTCTACTTCCTTTAGGGTTTGAAGTCTGGTTTCCTTTTAACACATTATCTAATAGTTGTTCCTGTAATATGATCTCAGAAACAAATATAAGTATTTTATGTTGCAGCAGAGTTAATTTACTCTTAAATTAAAAACTGAAGGTAAAGGAAATTCACATAAATTCAGTTACTAGAAGCAAAATGAGTGTTTAATATTCATGAAGTACCTAAAATATTGGGGTTTTTTTCCAGCAACATGATTAGGCTATTTTTTTATAGCCTAATAATGATTAAATAGTTTTTCACTGCTTCCCTTGAAGGTGTCTGTCCTTTTTCTGTTTTACTGGCAAGCATGTTTCCTATTACAATTTGCAGATGATTCCGTAAGAGAAAAATGAGTTGCCCTCAGTGTTGCAGAATTCCCCTCCCCTTTTTTTAAAACAAGCTTTTCTTTCAGATTTTTTTTGTCTGTGCATCATGGTCCATTTGCTGTTCTTCCCTGTGTATATGTATGCGTTTTTGTGCGTAGACATATATTGTGAGGTACATTACTAAGAACTTACTTATACTGAGTTACTACCCAGATTAGTTCTGACTTGCAGACTATATCAGTACAAGAAATTATTCTGGAATATGGTGTTTTAAATTCACACTTAAACTTGTTTGTCACTCACTTCCCTTCTAGGCCTGCCTTGATTTAACACTATTACATTGTTAAGGAAAGTCAGAGTGATGTTACGTTCTGTTTGTTTCCTTGTATTCTGTATTTAGTTTCACTGTAGTGAAGGCCAGTAGCCACTTTAAGTTGGCTCACATGGTTGTTTTGGGCTTTTTTTAAATGGCTTTCTGAGACAGTGTAACTTTCTAATGTGAAGAAGGCCCTGGGAGAACTGTGTGCCTAGAAGAGGAAATCATGTCTTGAGACTTTTATTTAGACTCTGCTGCAGTATTACACTTGAGAAAAGGGAGCTTCCCAAGCTTATAAATAACAGAAATAAAATATAGGCAGTAGGGTGTAGTTGTAACTGGAAGGAAAACCCCACCATTGCAATGAGTGAGATGACTGTCTATACTTGCGTGAAAGTTGTCAAGGAATGGAAAAAAGGAGAGGAGGACCCAAGTGTTCCAGCATCTCATTTGTTTTGAATTCATCGCATGGGACAAATGTTTTTACCAAGTATCAGGGAACGATCAGACAATTCAGTACCAGATGGAACGGCTGGCTTCTCTTCCAGTTTACTGCTAGATGACATCTATCATCTGATATAATTAGTGCAGTTGGTTGAGAATAGAGATCTCTTTCTACAATGTGTAAGGCTTGTATTTTAATTCCAGTAGATAGTGAGGGTTGATTACCTCTGCATATAATTTGTGTTTCTATAAAAGGCTTAGCTTTTGTATTTTTAACTGCATTTGCAGAACACTGTTTAGGTTAAAATAACAAACATTCAGCAGTTATTTCAGAAAAGGAAACTGCAAATTTGTGGGCAATCACTCATCATAAATCTTGCTCCCAAAGAAGTGTTAGGGACAAACTAAATTTGGATATCATTTGAGTTCTTTTGCATTTAAGACAGAGTTCTATTATGTCTGCCTTTTATGGACTGAAGAGTATCTGAGCCATGAGAAAATGCAAAGTCTGGGAATATTCCCTTGGTATCAGGAATGTGAAGTGGTGGTTTGGGGTTTGGTTTGTTTTTTTAGAGGGTGCTCAAAATAACCACTGGGAAGTTGGTTGCATAATAATTGCATTGCATTCAAAAATAATAATTTTTGCTTGTGTGTAGAGAACAAGTTAATATATTTTCTTCTTCTTTTCTTGTTCTTATTGAGTTTTGTAATGCTTTTAAAGCAATATAGCATCATAGACTGGTTTGAGCTGGAAGGGACCTTAAAGGTCATCTAATTCTAACCCCCTTACCCTGGGCAGGGACACCTCCCACTAGATCAGATTGCTCAAGGCCTTATCCAGCCTGGCCTTGAACACTGCCAGGGTTTGGGCATCCACAACCTCCCTGGGCAACCTGTTCCAGTATCTCACCATCCTCGCAGTGAAGAATTCCTTCCTAATACTTAACCTAAATTTCCTGTCTTTTAGTTCATACCCATTACTCCTTTTCCTGTCACTGCAGTTCCTGATGAAGAGTCACCCTCTGGCTTCCCTGGAGGCCCCCTTCAGATACTGGAAGGTTGCTATGGGGTCTCCATGCAAACTTCTCACCTCTAGGCTGAACAGCCCCAACTTTCTTAGCCTGTCTTCATAGGGAAGGTGCTCCAGTCCTTTTACTGACTTCATGGCTCTTCTCTGGACTTGCTCCAGTAGTTCCATGTCCTTCTTATGTCCACCTGATTGCTGTAGGCAAGAGATAAAAAAGATTTGAGAAATTCTGTTTCACGTGTTTTTGACTTTCCGAAGATTGCCAGGGAGCAAATAGATAAAACAGTTAAGCAGAAATGGATCAAAGTATCTGAAGTAATGTGTACTTGGCAGTCTGTTTAGCTGAGCTATTCTGTTCCTCCCTCAGGATTCTCTAAGATTCAGTGGGTGGTTTAAGTAGTATGTAATCTAACTGATCATATACTAATTTAAAAGATAAAACCAAAAATGTCCACCAGCAATTTATTCCTTTGACAAGTAAAAGGAAACAGTATTTCTTTCAGACTCTGTAAAGATTCAGATGGGAGTCAATGATGGTAGCATTTTCTCCTGAAAAGACAGAGAAGTTTAGGTTATTAGGCAGGGTACTCAGCATGCCTATGTGCACACACATGCAAAATTTTGGCTGTCTTAAAATGGAAACAGAAACCTAAACATATTGGTTATTTTGGATTTGTCTTGGATGTTCTAAAACTATTCTTAAAACTGTATTCTTCGCATTAAAGTATCTTTTTTCAGTCCCTGATTTTAAAAGTTGTCAGCATGTTCTGTGCATTATTCCAAATCATGTGCTGGTGTTTTTTAATATATACAGACTCTCACACACACACATGCTCAGGATTTCTTATGTGCAGCTTGTTTCCAACTTTGTCTGTAATCTTTTGAAAAAATAATCTTTTGAAAAACAATCTGGGAGAAGTGTGTGTTGGAACATGCTGACCTGGGTGGACAGTCGCTGTGCATTTATATGCAGTACTGAAATGATCAGATGCAAAAGGATACTTTCAGCACTAATTCATGCACATAAATTTTGCAGGATGCTTGAACAACTTACAAATTAGTGCTTCAGAAACACAGTTTTAGACCTCTGCCTCTACTAACCTATCACTGTAACTAGTGCACATTTTGGAGCATACAGATAAAGGGAAATACTGGAGCAAGGAAGACATACTCTTGGAGGAAAATCATAGAATATCCTGAGGTAGAAGGTACTCATCAAGATCATTGAGCTCCAGCTCCTGGTCTTGCACAGCACCATCACCAAGAGTCACACCATGTGCCTGAGAGCATTGTCCAAATGCTTCTTGAACTCTGTCAGGCTTGGTGCTTTGACCACTTCCCTGGGGAGCCTGTTCCAGTGCCCAACCACTCTCTGGATGAAACACCTTTTCCTAATATTCAACCTAAACCTTCTCTGACACAACTTCAGGCCATTCTCTTGGGCCCTGTCACTGGATAAACCTATCCAGTTAAGTAGAGAATACTTAAACAGGGTGTAGTTAAGTCTGTGGGTCCTGACAGGATGCACAGGAGTGCTGAGGTACCTGGCAGCTGTCATTGTGAGGCCACTCTTGATTATTTTCTAATTATCATGATGACCAGGAGAGGTGACTGAGGACTGAAGGAAAGCAAATGTCAACTCCTATCTTCAAAAAGGGCAAGAAGGAGGATCCAGGGAACTGGACAGGTTGGTCAGCCAGGCCTTAATCCCCAGGAAAATCATGGTAAAACTACACGCTTCTGTATACATGAAGGATAAAAAGGTAGCAGGGGTTATTCAGCATGGATTCATAATGGTGAAATGATATTCGACCAGCCTGAAGGGAGGGTGCAAAGAGCTTTTTTCGATTTTGCCCAGTGGCAAAAAGGGAGATACAGGAGTTTGTCTGAACATCAGGAAACACTTTTACACTGTCAGGCTGACTGAGCAGTGGCACAGGCTGCACAGGGGACTTGTCACCATCCACGGAGATATTCAGGTCCTGGACAGCTGGCTCTGGGTGGCCCTGCTTGAGCAGAGGGTTTAGGGTTAGACAAGATGATCTCCAGAGGTCCCTTTCAATGTCAACCAGTCTGCAATTCTGTGAAACAGGTCTAACAGTTCCTCGTTAAATAGAGGAAAAGTGTTCTCAGATTTATTTTATTCACTATAACCCATAGAAGAAATAGAAAGAGAAAGAACAAGAAGTTAAAGCCGTAGATACTATATTGCTTTCTGTATGTTAACTAACAGTCAGTTGTGTGTTGACTTACAGTAGATTGGATCGCATGTAATGCCTAGATAGATAGATCTTCAGATGGCATTAACAGGAATGCAGGTTTTTTACCTACTTGATGTTGATAAGTTCTGAAATTCTTTCCTTGTGTGGCAAGGACTGTCACTTTTCAGGGGATTTTCAAATTCAGTGCAGAAAACACTAAATTAAGCGCAGAGCACAAAAAGATAAAATTCACTGCTGCTTAGAGCTTTCTGGTGACCAGTTTCTCACAGAAGGGGAAATCATGAAGACTGGACAGGTTTTATGGGATAGACTCTCCTTGAGAAGAAAGGCAGAATATTTTCTTCAACAGAATTTTGTCAGCGGCAGGTGGAGCCTGCTGCTGAAGTGGGGGTGGAGAGTGTTGCTTTGTGTGGAAATGTCTTGAGTCTTACACTGTTTTGTGAAGGTGAGCATTAGCATTGCTGCAGCATAGTGGTCCTCATTTAAGTGTTAAAAAGGAGGGCTTTCCAAAGATGTCTGGTCCATTTGATGCGCTCTAGATGTGCTTTAAGATGGCTAAATTCTTAAGAAGATTAGTTTCCATTAATTGGTTGTGAATCTAGAACAGAAGTATGAATCCAATAATATGGGCCTAAGAGAAGAAGCTTGGGAATTGCTGACTTTTGACAACTCTCCTATTGTCTGGATCCTGGTGCATGTCTAAAAGTTTGAGCCACACTGTTACTGAACTAGTGCTGTCTGTCTTATTTACGCAAATAGCATTGCTAAGTGGTTTTTTGCCTATATTTGGGATTGTCTAGTTCATTGTGTTCAGTGGCAGTGGGATTTTTCGACATATTGTGAATTTGTAAACATTTGTAAACCATTAATCTAAATTTATTCCTCTGTTTTCCTCTGCCAGGAAGAAGGAAGTATCAAAGAAATTGCAATAACTCACCATGTAAAGGAAGGACATGAGAAAGCAGACCCTTCACAATTTGAACTTCTGAAAGTACTAGGACAAGGATCCTTCGGAAAGGTTGGTAACTGAATTCTTATGGAGCTAATTACTCAGGAATATAGCATTGAATATTGGCACTGAAATATTTAGAACAGCCACAGTTTTGCATTAAGGCAATGTTGCAAGTGAAAACTGCTTTCTAAATTAGTGCTAACTAGGCACTGTAATTGTGGCAGATCTTTTTAAAGTAGTAATTTTTTTCATGTTTGCATGATATGTAGATTTCAAAGTTCAACAGAAAAAATGGCTCAATATGAAATAATTGGGTATTTACTGTTAAAATGGAATGTCATTCTTCTCCAACTGCTCTTCTGTATTTGAGAGGGTGAGGGTTGAAAGGTTTTTTTGACAAGTATTCCTCGTTGCTTGCTAATGGTAGGATGGCACCAGTACAGAAGCTGGTTTTTGTAGCATGTTGCAATTGTAATGAACAAATTTTAGGCAATAATGACTACTGAAGTAAATGTGATTCACCTCAGTCATGTTCATTATCTGTCATAATTTGGTTAAGGTGCAATGTACCTTGATATTTATCTGAACATCTGTTAAAGACCCAATGTTTCTAGCATTTCCTGAGTACTGAGATCTCACTAGGCATGAATTTTTTTATACTTTTGGTTGTCCAAATCCAATTTGAAAGCAAAACATTAAGTTCACATGTCAAGAAAGATCATCAAGACTGAATGGAATATGTAAGGCAAGACAACAGAGCCTTTACATCCATTTTCAGCCTTAATTGCAGTTCTGAATGTGATGTTAAGCTCTAGCACGTAAAAAATCCACCTTAGATATAGGGGAAAATTAGAAAAATAGGTCCAATTCTCTTTTGGTGGTAGTGAGTTACTATTAGTCACATTATTGTTCAGTTAAGTTTGGAAATCTAGTTTTGGAAATCTTTCCTAGTGCTTAGAAACTATGAAATTCTGTACTCATGTAAGTAAGAATTCACTGGGAAACCTGATTCCAAAGGTTTGATTTAATCCAGAATCATAACCAAGTTTTTATTTGGAAATCTTCAGATCACGAGAAGTAAATCATTCAAGGGCAAGGAAAAGTAAGCTAATAAATGATCATTTCAGCAATCCCTTTTATTTTATTGATAATACTAAATTCAGTACTATAAAAGGAGGGAGAAGGGGGAATGTGAGTTTTAAAAATCAAAAATAATAAACTGTCTAGCTGACTCAAATTCTGCAAAAATGCCAGTCTTGTCCTCAGTTGTCTTAACCTTTATGCAAAAATTAATAATACTAAAAAAATCCATAAACTCTTTTGTTCTAATAATTTATGAAGTTGTCATTATTTCCCATTTAGTTTTAAAAAAGTAAATCTGCATGCTTTTCAAGGTCTCTTGCTGATGTTCTGGTAATCTCTGTGTAGTGCAAGGGATGTTAACATAAGTGAGAATTGGGCACAGAAACAATCATCACACTGACTTCATATAACATGTTCAACTTTCTCATATACCACAACATGTCTCTATACATGTACATAGCCAGAAAACCTGTGGCAGTTGGGTTTTTTTTTATTTTTTCCATTTCTAAATCTAAAATTTGTCTCTACTGGAATTAATTTTGTGTTAAGGGTATTAAAACTATACCAGTCAAGAAATCCCATGATAGTGAAGGAAATGAAACAGCCTTTAATTGAGGCTGGTTGTTCTTTACTGGTACATGCAACACTGGGTTATTTTTTAAAGTTATTTAGTTATACATTGATTTATATAGGTTTCTGGGTCAAATTTTCTTCACGTATTTATTGTCATATCTGAAAATTATTTTATTAGCACATTTTCTGTGCCGTCCTATGAATTTCAATAAGATAAAATTAGAGATTGATTTTAAAAAGCTGATTTTTGTGTTTCAAATTTGTATGAACTTCTGAGAGAATCCAAATTTTTTTTTTACTCACTGAAATTAATTTGGCAGAGTATCTTGAATGAATCTTTTAGATTATGAAGTGAAGGAATAGAAGGAAAAAACAAAAGGAGGTTTGGCTTTGCAGAGTCTGAAACTGTCAATTGAAATCATAATGACTACTTGAACTTCATAGCAGAATACATTAATCTGACTTGCTTTTATTTTCTTTTAAGAATTCTTTCTAATTTTTAATGCAGGTCTTCCTTGTCAAAAAAATCTCAGGATCAGATGCTAGACAGCTTTATGCAATGAAGGTATTGAAAAAGGCCACCTTGAAAGGTAAGCATTGTTTAGAACAAGAGAAGAAAAATAAAAAAGATAAATCAGGGACATAATGCTGAAACCTAATCTTTACACAGGTGCCGCTCTACAGCTTGTGTCTTACAGCTTGCTTCTCTGAAACAGGAAATGGCAGAATACACTGCTTTGTCCCGTAAACCTGGAAGGATTAAGGATTAACAATACCATATTGGTAGTTAGAGAGGAAAGCAGGTTCCTTCCCATGCTACTTTCCTTAGGTAATGGTGGGTTGAGTTACATCTGCCACCTGACTTGTTCCTGAGCTGTTATTTGAAACTTAATATCCTTCCGTTTTTCCTTTGCTGTGCGTCACCAAGGATACAGTTAATGCCTTTTGCTCAGTTTATAATTAGGTCATGATATTTAAAAGTGCATTATATTGGCTGTTTTATTCTAGATGTTCTTGAGCACATGACTTAGAGTCTTTTTTTTTTGAAACAGATGTATACAGTACATTTGCCACAAACTCTTTGCCCACGATCTCGATGTACAATGTATTTTATAAAATCTTAAGTTAATCATCTAAGCTACTTGAGCAAAAACAAATTGTGAATTGATCTGTTTCTTGGGTGGTTTTGATCTTGAATGCTATCAGTAGCAAAATAGATTTATGCCTGGACGATCTCAATTCTGTCTTCGAGAATTCTGTAAGGAAAAAGAAATAAGGTATTTTTTACCATAGATCAAAATGAAAGTCGTCTTTCACAGTAATACCTTAACAAGACTGTGTGCTTGTTCTTTTATGCCACTGTTTAATAGTTTTGTCTATGTGAAGTTCTTCTAATTCATGTACTGAAATAGAAATGATAATTTTGCAATGCTCCGACAGCTTGTAGTGCTTTACTTATGTTATTGATTATTACATTGAATTTCAGTCTTAGCATATAGTTTCATCTCAAAATATTTACAGAACGATGGAAAGAACAAAAACATTGGATTATGAATTTCTGCTAAAATGTTGACATTTTTTCACTTAAGATCTAGTGCTGAATGTCACAGATCTTACACTTAAAACTATTAGAGGGTGTGTATTTGAACAGTTTCCTATATTTTGATTCCTTTGTGTTTTGCAGCACGTGTCATTCTCATTATTTACTTCCTATTTTTCTGAATTTGATTTCCACTCATTTAAGGTGCATTAATATCCTCAACAGCCTTTCATTCTCCAGCTTGTTAATAGCTCAGGACTGGTCAAAGGTCACTCAGCAGTTGCTTTTTTAAGATGTTCAAGGGCTTCTCTTCATCACCTTTTGATTGTAGTTTAACCTCGTGTAAAAATTGCAGTCCAAGCTGTGGTTCTAGTTTTGCCTACAGATGGCAGAGACTGGTAAATACTGAAATTGGGAGGATGACTTCTAATTGGGAAAGGAGACTCTTTGAGGCGCTAAGAATTCAAGGTTGGAAAAGGCTTGAGCAGAAAGGTGACACCATCAGGAGGATGCCACAGTTCTCAACACTTTGTATCTGGATTATCAGATGCTTTTCATGCACTGCTTGCTTGTGATTCGTGTTTTGGGAAGAGCAGAGTTGCAAGCAAATTAAGGTTACTGTTGAAACTTTAATATAAAATTAACTGGAATTAATTATATTTTCCATAATTGCAACTACTTTTTACATATAATACCATGTTTTTAAAAAATGTGGTGTATTACTTGATTTGTCTGTGTTTCTTTAGCTCTTTCAAATCTATTTCATAAAGTTATTTTTGTGCTCTATAATTAAAGATAAGACCACACTTGAAAACAGTATACCTGACCCACAAATCAAAATTAGAGAATATTTTCATAGAAATGCAGCTGTATTAGCAAGAACACATTGATGTAACTACACAGTCCAATTTTTTAATGTTTAGAGCAAATCCAAGAATATATACATATAATTTTATTTACTGCAGAGACTGGTTTATTAATACAGTCTAATAGAAGATGTTATCCTTCAGTGCCGCTTTTTATGATGGGGAGAGAGAAACAGAGCCAGAACATTGCTAGAGCGTCTGGCATCAAATGTATTACGAAAAAGCAGTGCTTCCAGTAGAATGCATATTACAATCAAACGGAAGTCAGGTGTCAAGTCAAATAATGGCTGACGCTAATTCTGAAATGAGCTCAGTTCTTCACACTTTTTTGGCTTGGAGTTTTGTAACTCCATACTTTCCATATTACTGTTGCATAGCTGCAGGCACTTGAAAGTCTTTCAAATTTTTTTCTCAACTGAACCTGCCTAAAAAAGAAAAGAATATTCTGAATTTCAATCTTGTAATTCAGGTGAACTGCTGAAAGAGTTAAACTGCACAACTATCTTGTGACATTTTAATGGCTTTAGATGCAAAGGTCAACACTGAAATGTGATGTTTGCTCTGTGTTTGAGCACTTATTTCATGAGCTTCCATTTTTAGGAATGTGTTCTGCAGGCAAATAGAAACTTGATAGTTGCATTCGTTCATGAAAAATGTATCTATATAGCTTTTTCAGAAGTACCTGTATTATTGTAAGTGCATGTTTCTGGGAAAAGATAGATAAATGCCTAAATACCATTTTGCTTCTTGTTCTCTTTTTTTTTCCTGCCTTGTTCTGTTTTAATATCTGGGAACTCTGCCTTGTTAACTGTACAAGGAATGCTGTCAATTTAAACTTTGGGTGGGACTTACTGCTCTGGGGTGCATCCTTCAGGAAGGTACAACATTTGTGAAAGGAGCAGTAAGAAAATGTAGAATAGAGGGAAGGAGAACAATGCAACGTCTTAAACCAATGAAAGCAAAGTTTTATAGCTCTCCCCTGTGTAGAGTTCTGAATGTTGTCTGTGTTCTGGCTGATTGGGAGCTTCAGATGGGAACCAAGCACTGACTGGAGCTGCCAGGAGAGTTGTGGAGAACAGCTGAAGCAGGTGCTGTGCTCAGCTGACCGCCCTGCCTGTATTCCTGCGTTGCTGGCATGTGATGCTCGTTTGGGTTTAATTTCTGGTGGCATGGGAGCACTTCCATGTCCCGTTCAGAGCCACCATGGAGGGACAGTGCAGGCAGCTTGAGCAGCAGCTGCCTCTAATGTCTGATACATTTCTCCATGCACGTTTACTCTCGGTAAACATCCTTAAAATTAGAAAGATAATCTGAAGTATACACTACATTGAATCAATAGCATTTTTATTTTAAGTTCATAATAAAGGAAATGAAAAAATATTTCCCTTCCAAATTGTAAAAGACTTAATAGTGTGAGTTATTTAATGAATTAAACCAATATAAACATCTTTATGATAGTATAATTATATTTATGCTATGTTTGTTTTGCTGTAACTTTAATTCTCTGTTTTTCAATAGCAGAATGTTTTCTATACATAGCTGTGGCAGTTTTGCTGTAATCTTTAGAAGGTTAACTAAGTATAGGGCAGACTGAAGTGTGGCTATGTTTTCTCATGTGCTTTTGTTAAATTTATTTGCCTAGTGTCAGGTTTTGTCAATAGCAAAAACTGAAACAAATCAACATGCATGAAGATATTTATCAGAAAAAAATGTGGAATAAATTCTCTCAGTTCTCAGCTGTGTACAGTATAATGACCTGCAGACAATTATAATATTACAGGACACAATAGGAAGTACATCAGGAAACATATAAGAAATACTGAGTCCTAATGTAATTTTTTTTTCTTACGTTCTGTTGTAGTTCGAGATCGGGTTCGGACAAAAATGGAACGTGATATCCTAGTAGAAGTTAACCATCCTTTTATTGTCAAGTTACATTATGGTGGGTTGCAGAAAAATTCATTTTTATAGCATGAAAATGTGTGTTTGTCAAAATAGTGCCTAATACTTGCTTTGTGGTTCAGAAAATCATAGAAGTTTAGTGTGTTAAGTGTGTTAAGTGTGCAAAGACTTGCTCTGTAATAATTCTCATGCAAAATAAGCACGTGACTGACTTCATGCAGTGTTAAATCTTTATGGGACTAAGAGTCTGTTGCCCTTTGTGTTATTAAAAAGCAGTTATCTGTTAACAACTAGACATTATTTTCCAAAACCTCTAATGTTTTGTATGACATACACTATTTAAGTTATTTCTTATAGTTGCTGTGTTTATTCTACCGAAAATGTATGCAATGGTGTTAATTCCGCTTGCATCCACATTGGTGGAAATTAGCCTTTTAATTTTAATAGTGTGAGCAGCTGTAACAGAATACTTATGTATGAGCAGGGAGGATACCAGTACTTTTAACATGTGAAAAAAAAAGTGGAGTTTCTGGTTTGTTTTGGTTTGGTTTTTTTTCAATTCGTATTTTTCTTTTAGGGTTTGTTTCTTCCTATAGTTAAACCTCATGTCTCTCTCACTTTCTGATGTGGTTTAAATTACGTACCTTTCACTATTTTACTTGCCACTCTTTTGGAAACAAGACTAAATGTCCCTGTTAAGCTGAGTTTCTAGAGATTTTAAAAGGTGCATTAGTTACGAGTTTGCCCTTTTAAATCTGTCTTCTTACTTTAAAATCTGGAATAAAATGCTGGCTAACCTGAGTAAAGGTTTTTTTTAAGGAATTTTATTGGTGATTTGCTTTACTTTCACATAGCATGGGAATTACTTGGTCGATGGTAGAGGATCAGTTGCCTAATTCATTTCAATGTATTTTTCCACAAAGGAGAAAGAGAAATTAATTTTAATAATGAAAATAGGGGTGAATTATTTGGTGTTTTACTGATCATGGATAAATTTAGGTGATATTTAATTTTTTAATTGATCTTTTCAGCTTTTCAAACAGAAGGGAAGCTGTATCTTATTTTGGATTTTCTCAGGGGAGGAGACTTGTTTACACGTTTATCCAAAGAGGTACACTTTTTCAATTTGAAAAATTGTCTGTTGATAGAATTTGACTATAAATTGCCTGTATTAGGAGAGTTTACATTTTAAATTCCATTTTCATTAAATAAAATTTTAATCTGTTTTTAACCAGGTATGTTTTTTGTTGATTGAATTTTTTTAGAATAGTCACTTCATGGAAGGGCTGATGGCAATTGACATTATTTCTGAAAAAAGTCTTAGACAAGCAGTCTTTCTTTTTATACCTGGCAAAATTTTCTTCTATTGCTACCATGTTTAAATATCTCAGAGCCTGGATTTATACAAAGTAAATGTGTTCAAATTTACTGATTTATGTCTGGTTTTAATATCCAGAATTCAAGGGCAGATAAGATACTCTCTTTTTTTACCCATGAATGCAAAATTGTATTATGTATGAATATTTAAAAAGCGAGAACAGTATTCCACTTATTTTAGTAATTTTCAAAAAGTGGATGTTTTGCCTCTGTTGTGATGGCAATATGTCTGTGTAGATATAGGAAATAACAACTTTGAAGTATTTCATTACCTCAATTTAATTTGATTATAATTCCTAAAACAAATGTTAACACCATATTTTTTAAAGTTTTTGGTTTTCATTACTCATGTTCAAAAACTGCAACAAACATCTGTTAGGATAGAGATTATATCCAGTGTGTATCTGGTAGCCTGGACTTGCAGTTGTAGATGCTTTCCATTTTCCTTTGCTACAACAGTGCCTGGGCCAGCTGGCTCACCACTGCAAAGCTCTATTGTTATTAAGAGGAGAGTAGAATGGAACTTATTTTGTGTATAGATGTACCCTTACTTCTGTGCTGACCACATAAATGATTATGTTTATTTTGATGACACCATCCCTTTCAAGTTGCCTTTTGTAGTTTCTTTTGCCACAGATAACTAATAAGTTATTAGTACTCTAAAATTGAGATACTTTTCTCTTAAAGTTCATAGTTCATTCTTGATTCCCGTAAAAGAATGTATATTGGCTTCCTGCTGATGACTTTTTCATCTTGAGCCGCTCACATTTTATAAAATTTAATGTGGTTAGATGAGAATTATTCATTATAGGTACCTGAATCTAAGCAAAGTGTTCATAAGTGGTGAGTGAAATGGGCATGCTGGATGCTATGAATGTTATCCTCATACCAATCCATGTGATTTTGAAATAGATCAGATTAACTAAAAGGTGTTGTTTTTTTCCTATTGACTACAAAGGGAAAGGTGATTAATTCAAAGCTAGATGTCTCCTCTGCAGATGTTTAAGGTTAGGAAAGATGAGTCCCATGCAATGGTTTTAAAGAATGTAGTGTGGGTGTATTATCCTCCTCATGGGATCCTTTATTATTTGAGCTTTTAAATGTTTCTTATAGAGATTTCCCTTCTTGATTATGCCTGCACTAAATATTGGCTCTTTTGTAGAAGTAACATCAGCAACAACCTTTTGTACAAGCTTTAGTATCACTTTCTCTCATAAAGCTACCAAGGGGAAAATATATTCTCCATTCTTAACTCTTGTTTAAAATAATGTTCAGCTTTGCTCCCTACTGTCATTCTTTTTTCTGGGTCTGTATGCTTTATCTTAAGGTATTAGTCTTAGATTCTGAAGACAAAGCAAGTAAAATAACTGAGTAGTAACTGAAATAGAATCAAATCATGCAGGATGTGTTTTTATTTTTATCTTTTTCTACAGTCTCTGAAGAGTTGAATTGTAGTTTATTCTGTCAGGAATCACAACAATTGATATATTGGGACAATATGTTCATTTTGATGAACATAAGCAGAGATTAGTTTATCTTCCTAATCCAAAAAGTGAGATTGCTACCCGGGATCCTCCCTGTGCTCTTACGCAGGCTGTTCCCTTAGTTTACTCCTTGAACTGCCTTTTCTGCAGTTAGTGTCTCAGGCTGCACTTTGGGGCTTTTACCATCGCTGTAACTTCTTTCTCAAAGTACCTAGAGACAGTCTTTCCAAAACCAAGATACATATACTTTTCTCTAATTTTGTGGATGAAATTCAGGCATTTGGACCTCTTTGATCCACCTGTTGTCTGGAAATGAAATGGTCCCATCCAACCAAGAGGTACTGGCATTCTTTAAGTGCTTCCAAAATATTTCAGTTTTGCTACAACGTATGTCTGTTTTCTTGAACAATCAGAAACAGATAATCTCCCAGTCTGCAGAAAGAATAGTGTATTGGCTTTAAAAGTTCTTTTTCAAGTATGTCCAAGTATTTCAAGTATGAAATAGTGTGGGTTATAAAATCCTAGTTTTTGTGTAACCAAGAAATTTGAATTTTCTAGTGTTTTGTGTAGAAATGAATTCAAGTGTTGTAAGAAACCCTTCTGAAAAAACACTGTTGTTATTGTTTAGTTGTTGCTGGTGTAACCTTTACAGATTTCACGTGTGAAATACATTGTGTTACTTTTTCAGGTGATGTTCACGGAAGATGACGTTAAATTTTATCTGGCTGAATTAGCACTTGCTTTAGACCATCTACATAGTCTTGGAATAATATACCGGGACCTAAAACCAGAAAAGTAAGGCTCCTCTGTGAGAAATGCAGTGTATTAATTTCATTTCTATAGCACTTCTACCTATGCACTTTTTCCCAACTGTTAAACTTTAGTAATTTACCATATAAATTAACCAGAGGGAGGTGGGGGAGATTTATGAGCTATTTTTAAAAGGCTGGATTTCATGTGTCTCAAAGAGGAAAAAGGATCTTAGCTCAGGAGTTAGAGGGGCTTGTTGAGAGAACTTTGAACTCTGTTTGAAGAGGAATGGGGACAAAGCGAGAGATAAGCCTGGGGGTGGCATGCCACTCTTTGAGGGACAGTGTTCTACCGAGGTCCTTTGGTCTGCCATAGCAGTGGAGTTAGGGGATGGAGATCCTTGCAGCAGCAAGGATGAAAGGATTATTGGTATGTTAGAAATCCCAGAAGCAGAAGAGACCAAAAAAATATTTGTACAGATCAGCAACAAAAGGAGGGCCAAGAAGAATCTCCATCCTTTCTTGGACGTGAGGGGAAACATAATGACAAAGGATGAAGAAAAGGCTGAGGTACTTCATGCCTTTCTTGCCTCAGTCTTTAATAACAAGACCAGTTGTTGTCAAGGTACTCAGGCCCCTGAGCTGGAAGACACGGATTGGGAGCAGGATGAAGCCCCCATAATCTAGGATGCAGTGGCCAGCAGATTGCTTTGCAATTTACAACCTCTAAAGTCCATGGGACTGGATAGGACTCACCCGAGACTACTTAGGGAGCTGGTAGAACTCATCCAGCCTCTTTCAATCGTTTACCAGCAGTCCAGGTCAACCATGGAGGTCCCAGATGCCTGGAAGTCGTCAAAGATGACACCCAACTATAAGAAGGGTTTGAAGGAGAAACCAGGAAACTACAGGCATGTCAGCCTGACCTCGTTGTCACGGAAGGTCATGGAGTCTTCATCTTGAGTGCCATCATGTAACGTGTACAGGACAACCAGGGGTTCAGGCCAGGCCAGCCTAGGTTTATGCAAGGCAGGTCCTGCTTGACCAACCTGATCATCTCCTATGATGAGGTGACCTGCTTAGTGGATGAGGGAAAGGCTCTGGCTGTTGTCTACCTAGACTTTGGTAAAGCCTTTCGTGACAACCCACTCCTAAAGGGAAAGGAGCACCCAAGATTTGTTAATGCTCATGGTGGAAAGGAGCAACAAAAGTCAGAGGGTCTGAAAAAAATCACACAAGGTTTTATTAGTAAATTATATACCTGGCATGGAAATTGATATTTTAGTTCCTGACCTTCTATAGAAGCACATGACAGTGGGGTTTGAGTACAGGGGTAAGATGAAAAGAGAGAAAAGAAAAGGTGAATTAGAGAGAGAGAAAGAAAGAGAGAAAGAGATCACCAGTCTTGGCTCCAGTGTCAGTCCAACTGATGGGATATCCGGGGTCCAGGGAGTGTCACCTGGGCTTGGTTGGGGGTATGTTTTTATAGATAGGTTTCCCTGCCATGAAGGTGAATTTCTTGTTTTCTGTACAAACTAGTTGTTATGCACAGCCTGGTCTTTCAGACCTTTCTGGAAATGGGTTGGAGGTCTTTAGGGATATTGGGTGGTCTTTTCTTCCCCTACAGTCCACGCCCGCTTCTCAACCTCATTCCTGTGCTTGTGCTCTACTGGGTTGTGCTTATCTTCAGGAATTAGAACAAGGGTGTTTGTCCCGGGAAAGTGCTGCCCTATCTCTGCATGACCTCTTCTCTGGGCACATCTTGTTCTTTCTCACAGCGTGTTATTACCAGCAATCCTTGCTTATTACTAGCAATTCTTATCTGTTATTATCAACAATCTGTGGCTGGCTCCAGAGCTAAATGACTTTCAGTGTTTGAGACATACACGTTAGCCCCTTATCTTCTGTGATTCTACACCTTTGACACAATTTCCCATAGCGTTCTCCTGGAGAAACTGGCTTCCCATGGTGTAGACAGGTGCACTCTTCACTGGGTAAAAAACTGATTGGATAACCAGGCCCAGAGAGTGGTGGCGAATGGAATTGCATCCAGCCAGAGGCTGGCTGGTCACCAGTGGTGTTCCGCGGGGCTCTGTGTTGGGACCAGTCCCGTTTAACATCTTCATTGGAGACCTGGATGAGAGGATTGAGTGCCCCCTAAGCAAGCCCACAAACACCAAGTTGGGTGGAAGCGTTGATCTACTGGAGGTCTGCAAGGCAATGTTTGCATATGGCACTTGCTTTAATGTTTCCCACCATGGAAACTGGAAAGTAGAAAAGGAAGAGGATATGGGGCCTGGGTCATATCTTACCCCCAGGATGAAATGTGGCTGGGGGAGCTAAATCCACTGTGTAGGGGGTGTTACAAAATCCAGTTCTTGAATACTTTGCATGCTTTGCAATGCAGTCATATTCAGTGGTGGTCAAGGACAGGTGGTATCTTGGAGAAGTGTGGCCTTTCTTGTGATTGAAGTGAGAAGGTGGAAGCCTAAGGCCTGCTCTGAGTATAGGGCCTGTGGGTCCTGTCCTTTGGTACAACATGAGAATATTTATTACTTGATGTTACTTGAAGTGGTCAACAACTTTTGAAATGGTAATTACAATTAATACCTGTTTAGTATACATATGAAAACATACCTGGTATATGAGAAACAGAACTATGCCTCTGTTTTTAACAATTACGATAGTGCTGCATGTGCTGTAGATGGCCAAAACTGAAAGTTCAATATAAATGTTACTACATACTGAATTTAATCAAATAGTTGAATAAAACTCCAATAAACTTGTTTCTTCGTCTTTAAAAAGAACGAATAGAAGGAAAAGAAAATGTGTAGTTTGAAAGTGTCTTCTAATAATTCATTTTCATGCATGTTTAATTCTGCCTTTGTATATCTTCTGTTTATTCCTAAATGTTGTCAGTATGTTATCTGAAACACTACTTAAAAGATATTTTAATTAGTTTTTTATATTCTTTTTTATTGTTTTTTAGCATCCTGCTTGATGAGGAAGGACATATCAAATTGACAGGTGAATTAAGAAATTGCAATACTAGGATCATTTCTGTTCATAGTAAAATCTTTGCATTTTCCTTTTGGTAAATCAATATGATAAAATCGGCAATTTTAACTGATTGGTAATTTAGCTGTGGGAGCAAGTAGTATAATTAGCTTGAAATAAATGAAATCTATAAATATCTCAATAAGATACCTGCTTAACAAGTAAATCTGATGTTACGGACCTATTATAATGTGGGGAGGGAAGGAGAATCCTGTAATTCCCATGTTAGTGTTTGGTTGTATATACTAATGATAAAAGCATAACATTTCACGTTATGGTAAAAGTATCAACCATGAATTTTTTTAAAAAAATTTACAGTTGGAATTATTTTTTTTTCCTTTCAGATTTTGGCTTAAGTAAGGAGTCAATCGATCATGAAAAAAAAGCCTACTCTTTCTGTGGAACAGTGGAATATATGGCACCAGAAGTTGTTAACAGACGAGGCCATACACAGAGTGCAGATTGGTGGTCTTTTGGTGTTTTAATGGTAGGTTTCTGGAAAATGTAAATAATAGCAAAACTGTGATTTGCAAGGTCTGGTGAAACAAATCAAACACTAACCCCTAAGGTGAGCTTAACATGAATTTTAACTACAAAGGAAGTCTAAATTGTGTGAAATTAATAACACCTCAGAGTTTGATCAAGAACATGGATTAGGTATCATATGAACACCAATAATATGCCTTTTTTTTGTTATCATTTAATTCAAATACTTTACATTAATAATAGTTTGAATGTTATGGGGATCAAGAGAAATACAGAAGATACAGAAGTATACAGAAAAAATGCTGTCTATTCCAAAATGGGGAAGAAATTTAGATTCAGATTTTAAATTTGAATTTACATTCAAGAGGAAAAAGGAGATTGGTAACTTTCTAATTAGAGCCTACGGTGTAATTGCAAGTTAGTGGAATAATGACTACTATGGTTCTCACACATCAAAATTATCTAAATGACACTGAGCTGATATGGGATATAGTTTTTCAGTTGCTTATGGTGTTTCTGCGAGGGGTAATTACTGTAAAGTTGCAGGGTCAGGGGAAATATATATATGGAGTATGAATTGGAAAAGAATAATAGCTCATGTTTGGTATTTAAGGAATGCTGAAAGACATCTAATATTTGAAATACTTGTGTGCATTTTTGACATGGAAATTAAATAATTGTATAAATGTATTCATTTCTTACTGCTTCTGCTATGTATGTAACAGTACAACTAATGTGTGTGCTTTATAGTACAAGAAGGACTCTTAGTCTGAAAATAGGTCATCCTATCACTTTATGATGATTAGAATGCTGTTGTGATCTGAAAACTGACTATGTAAAAGTAGCACCTGATAACTGAACTCTCTCCAGGCAAGCACACACACTCCTCATAATCACACATTTTATCACTAAGAACAGTCAATTAAAAGATAATTACAATGTAGTTGCAGAATATTTGTTGTTGATAACACAAACATAATTAAACTTCAGCTTTGTTTTATAAAGCTGGAAAACATAATTTGGTGTTTATCAAGTGGATATGGTATAATTGAAAATTGCTGAAAGATGTTAGCTGTGACCGGAGTGGCTTTCACAATCTTAAGTGCACTGCGTGTTAAATACTTTGGCTTCTACTCTGAATACAAAAATACGACCTTAAAAACCAAATTCTATAAAGTAGTATATGAAATACAGTGCAGTTTTCTCTAGGACATATTTTTGTTGCTTGCATTTATAGTTTGTAATTTTCATAGCCAATCTGTAAGTATCCACTTTTAACTCATTCTTAATTTCTGAGTTGATCAAAAATTCAAGTGATGGTTGGTGTGGTGTAAGTACACAGTAACTAGAGTGAACAGAAGTTATAGCATAGAAAAGGAGACTTTATAAAGATATTTCAACGAATCATTTGGCTTCTTTTCTCGTGCTACTAGACACGAAGTATGCTTAAGCCATTGTTAAGGAATATATTCCAATTTGTCCTTCAAAACAGTGACAGTTTTAAGGGATGCCATAAAAGTAAAAACGTTCATTTAAAGTTTTCAGAAGCGCTAAGGTAGTCTCCTTCTGAAATAAAACATAAGTAGGGAAGGCCAATGTTGGCTTATTCTTTAAGTACTTTTGGCGTATTAGTGTTGGAATATAGTGTTTGGGAGGGGTGACAAAGAATACACGTGTTGAGCTGTTAATCAAATATGTATGCTTGTGACAAATTAGGAGCTTGCTAAAGAAACTGTATTTCAAGCAAGTGTAAGTGGAGCACTCCAAATTTACCTCTATAAAAAGGTTTTAGTTTTTCAAGTGCACCTTGTGAAGATCTTTCTAACTCACAAACAAACAAAATTTTTTTTCTTCTTATAGTTCTGGCTTACCCCTCTTGCATCTTCCTGACAATTGTCTTAAGTGTTAAAGTTAAAAGTAGGCTTTTTTCATGTTGGCATTATTATTAAATTTAATTTTTAAAAATATATCTGTAAAAAATATTATTTAGAGTATAAAGTATCTACCAGTAGTGAAGAGATGGCAGTAAGAAATTCAAATTTTATTTCAGTAAAATGGTGTTTTAAAGAATAATATTAGTGCAACTTCATGCTCTTATTGTAGATCTAGAAATACTACAGTCAGACATTATTTATTCAAGTTATCTATGTACATTTTTTATATTTAGGAGGCTGAATGTTTGGGTCATACCAGAAAAGAGGAAAATAGAGGATACCTTGTGTTCAAGATGACTTAAGTTTGCATAAGCTGTTCAGAGGGTTCCTTTATAATTATTTTAATTTTGATGTCATTAACTGTATGCTGTGAAATTGCATTGAATTAAATTATTTTGCAATTTTTAAACCAAAAAAATCAGATTTCTGCCTAAGTGCTGGCTGCCATGACTGCTGCCAGACTGCTTTCACTGCCTCACTTAGGTCTGATATCCCAGCAGGATACTGCAGTCCAACAGGAGCGCCTTTATATTTATCTATTTTTACTCAGTCACTTTCAGAACAAATCAGTATTTTAGCAGTGTCTGTTGCTTACTGCCAGGCACTGTAGGATGTGCATGCACGTACTGTGTAGCTCTTCCATGTTCCTTCAGGCTTTATTTCCACTGTATGCATACAGTAACCACTTTTCATCATGCATGTCTTTGTCAATCAGCTAACCTTTTCCCCTTCCCAATGAAGGCTATGTACATGCCAATTTTCAAAATTCTGACCTTTTTAAAAATTTCTGCATGAGGAGAAATCATCACTAACTTTTGAAAGGAAAACCTTTTCCCCTACCCCCTACCCTTTGTTTAAAACTAAAAATACAATTGTACAGATCAAGTCTTCCTAGAACAAACTTTTTAGGCAGAAATGAAACACAGAACATTATAGTCTAAGTTGTTCAGATAAAAGCATGTAAAGCAAGTTATCAATATAGGAAAATATTTTGCAGCTTTAAAAATGGCAAAGGCTGCTCAATGTTCTTAGCAATTTAAACTGTACAATGAAGTTGTTTTGTGCAGACTTGATTGTTAACATGCATGAATTTTGGAAGGTTAAGATGCTAAATAGTTTTGTCAAAAATTAGTTTTTGTCCAGGTAATGTAATTGATGAAAGTTTTACTCTATACAGTTTGAAATGCTCACTGGTACTCTACCTTTCCAAGGGAAAGACAGAAAAGAAACCATGACTATGATTCTCAAGTGAGTACACTCTTATTTATATATCTCATCAGGTATTCTACAGGGATGCCCTCCGGGCTGCAATATCTAATTTCTACTCCTCCCTCATTTTCAAAGGTACTGGTAAATCCTCACTCCCTATTCCATATTATTAATTCCCTTTGCTGCCTATCTAATTTGCTTCACTGTTCCTCCACCATACCAGGTTCAAAGGATTCCATAGCAGCTCTTTAATCTGTAATAATAACTTCTCCAACCACATGATCTCTCCCATCTTATTTCCATAATATTTTTTAACTTTCTTATCCTTTTTGATAACCTATGCATTTTTTTCTTGTTGGGTTTTTTTTTCCTTTGTTTTAGGTTTTTGGAGTTTTTTTGAGAAAGTATTTTCCCTCCTTATCCTTCTTTATCTTACCAGCTCCTCACCCGACCTCTTTATACTAATGGTGCTGCCAACAACTTGCCTCCTCAATACTCCTCCCTTCTGTACTCTCCTATGACTCGCCTAAGCTCCAATTTTCTCCTTTGCTATTTTCAGCATAGATTTTGCATTAGCTCTATTGTGGGAATTGCTTTCCTTCAAGCAGTTAATGTTTTTGTTTTTGCTAATGAAGGTCTGCCTTTTTCCTTGCCAATTCCCCACGTATTCTGTAAACTAATACAACCTATGGCGTAACTGCCCCATTTTTGGGACTGTAGCCAAACACTGTGCAAACAAGTCTGTTTCCTCATATCATAGGTTCATTTCTCTGTTTCCATCTATTTTTAACTAATACCATTTTTTTCCATGGAAGCTCATAAGACTAAGTTTTCTCATTTGTTTTCTGCTTTGTTGTTTATCATTGTTCTCAGTCCTGTTAACCACTTGTCTACCCATATATCAAAGCTGGAATTTCTTTTGCACCAACAGCCTGTTTTGAAAAATAAATATGTGGAACTCTTTCATCTTTTCTCTAAGTAATTAGAATGTGAAAACCACTAGAAAACACACTCATTATTTTCCTGGCTTTTGCTTTCATAATGCATACATGTTATGTTATTCTTTGCCCTTGTTTTTCTTCCTCATCTTATTTGCAAATATACTTAGTGATGCTAGTTTCTTCTGCTGCCTCAGCACCATGCCAGATCAAATCTTCATGTTGTGATTATTCAATGTCTTTAACTAAAAAGTTCTATCTATTCACAGCAAGCATAAACTCCTTCTGACCACCTCCTATTTACAAGAAGCTAGTCTGAAATAGTTCTGCTGCACTCTCACTTGTTTCAGGAGCCATGCATTTTTTTCTATCTGTGTCTCATGAGTCACATCTTTCTCTTCTTCTCTTTGCCTGCATGTGACTCCGCTCTGTTCCTCTAAAGTCTTTCCGCTGTTGCTATAAATATCTTCTGTATTCAGCTGCCATGTAGAATATCCTTGCATCTCTCCAGATAATTCATGTTCATAGTCATTCACAGCCCTGAGAGTGGTGCTGAATGGAGTGAAATCCAGCTGGTGGCTGGTCACAAGAGGTGTTGCTCAGGGGCAACATGTTTAACATTTTTATCAACAACCTGGACAGAGGGATTGAGTGTCAGTTTGCAGGTGTCCCCAAGCTGGATAAGAAGGAATATGGATCTGGAGAGTAGGAAGGCTCTACAGAGGGATCTGGTCAGGCTGAATCAATAGGATGAGTCCAATAGGATGAGGTTCAATGAGGCCAGGTGCCAGGTCCTACACTTGGGTCACAACAACCTAAGGGAAGACACCAGGCTTAGGGAGGAGTGGCTGCAAAGTTGCCTGGCAGAAAAGCACTAGGGAGTGTTGGTAAACAGCTGCTGAACATGAGCCAGTGTGTGCCCAGGTGGCCAAGAAGCCAATGGCATCCTGGCCTGTATCAGCAATAGTGTGGCCAGTGGGGCCAGGGCAGAGATTGTCCCCCTGTACTCGGCACTAGTGATGCCACACCTTGAATCCCGTGTCCACTTTTGGGCTTCTCACTATGAGGACATTGAGGTGCTGCAGCGAGTCCAGAGAAGAGCAGTGGAGCTGGTGAAGGGTCTGGAACACAGGTCCTGTGAGGAACAGCTGAGGGATCTGGGTTTGTTTATCCTGGAGGATGCTCAGGGGAGACTTTATCACTCTACAGCTATCTGAAAGGAGGCTGTAGCCAGGTAGGGGTCAGTCTCTTCTCCATAGTAAGAAGCAACAGGATGAGAGGAAATGACCTCAAGTTGCACGATGGGAGGTTTAGCTTGGATATTGGGGAAAATTTCTCCGTTGAGAGGGTTGTAAAGCATTGGAACAGTCTGCCCAGAGAATTGGCTGAGTCGCCATCCCTGGAGGTTTTTTAAGAAGATGTGGCACTTAGAGATATGGTTTAGTGGTGGGTCGGGTGGTGCTGGCTTAAAGGTTGGACTAGATAATCTTAAAGGTCTTTTCCAACCTAAGCAATTGTAGGTTTCTGTGATTCTGTAATTACTTTCAGATTTCATTTGATGATGTATCTTTTAATGCCCTTTCCAACTTCTTTCTTTTTTCACCTTCTAGTCTTTGCAATTCTTAATAGTTTCAAATAGCTGCACAGAAAGTGTGCTATGATGTAAAGACATTTTACCCTCTTTTAATGTTCCGTATGCTTATGAATATTATCATGTGTAGAAGTGTTTTGCTTTTGGTAATATATGCAGCTGAAAACCAGAAGATATTTTAAAGTGTTTTCTGATAAGTTCACACTTTTTTTCCTGGCCTATATTTTCTTTTTATTTTCCGCATACCTAGTATATTTTTCCTTAAATTTTTCATAAAAGTTTAAAATGGACAGGTGTGCATATGAATTCCTGTTTTCATAGTGTATATTTACAATATATTGCTTTTCTTACCTTCTGTTCCTAAAAATCCACAGAAAATGCATTCTTCTTACAACAAATGTTTTTTGGGGTTCTTTATTTCTCACAACATTATCGAGACAAATTTTTGTTTATTCTTTTGTGTTTTACTTAAAACTGGGAAACTCTGCAGTTTGAAGAAATCATAGGTTGCAGAAATAAAGTTAAATTTTTAAACATCTTTTCTCCTTTGCTCTAAGAGGTATGCCTTCATATAAAATTTTGTCATTGTCCATCAGGAATGTCAGAAAAAAATTGCTGTCACTCATGTAGCTGCATAATGTAGGAACTCTGAGGACCTGGCAATCGCCTTTCCTTCTCCTCTGTTGTGTGCCTGACGCAGGATTTTGAGAAAGGTGGTGGTGCATGCCCGTCAGGAAGCATTGGATGGCCCACTGCCCACTTCTCCACTCCACTGGTGGCCTTGATCTGTCTATAGTACGTTATCGAAGGGCCCAAAGAAGCCAAAGTTTCTCAGATATTCCTCCTCCCTGCCCCTAGCTTTTTTAACGCTGAAAGGAATGGAAAAATTAGTAAATTCTAGTTTTAAGGTAATGAATAGTGAATCAGTGGCAACACATAGGCACTTACTCAAGTGACACAGAGGTGAATATCCACAAATACCTGGAATACAAGACAAATCAGGTTTTCTGACTGAAACACAGAGAGCTTGTGTCATGGACTGTAACCGAAAAATACAAGCTACAGGTTGAATTAGTGATTGAAAGGAGGGAATTATATCCCTCCTTACCATTATCATAGTTACAAGAAAAAGTAAGCCCTAATAGCAGTGGGAGAATGGAGGCTCAACATTAAATGGAGAGGAAAAAAAATATGACAAGGATTACAAAAATAATGAAATTAAGGAAGTACAAAACCTTAAATCTAAAAATTCAAGAATAGCAAGTTGTAAAAGTAATATTTGAAATAGATTGGGGTGGGGAGCAAAAAGGAAAAGAGGAGTGGGTTTTTGTTTGTTTTTTTAACCTGCTAATCCTGCAAGATCTGTCCTACCTTAATTCAATTTCTGTATTCTAGTTTAGGTTTTCTGGGTGTTCTTGGCATGTGTCATAGTGTGGTAGTTTTCTTATTTCTTCTCAACTGTTATTTATATAACTATCAGAATGCTTTGTTTGGTCTCATTTGCTAGTAACTGGTCCTATAAGTGGATCAAAGCATTTAATGAAGATTTACAAGTTTATAAACTGCTATCCTGTAGCTATTCTTCTCTACATGTTTTTCCACCTCTACTAAAGTTCCTGAGTCATTACTGAAAATATTATACTACTCGGAAAAAAACAAAACAAAACAAAAAAAACCCACCCCAAAAACAAACAGAAAACCCCCCACAAAACAACGAAAAAACCCAAACATGTTTACATGACTGACAGCACTTTTGCTCTGTACCTGATGTCTGAAGGCAATTTCTCAGTGATGGTACTTCATTTATTATGGACTTGTTGAATTACAAAGGACAGGGGGAGTGCAGAGTTAATTCTTACTTAGATATGTTTGTATACTATTAATTATTTTTATTCTGTAGGGCCAAACTTGGAATGCCCCAGTTCTTGAGTCTTGAAGCACAGAGTCTCCTGCGAATGCTCTTCAAAAGAAACCCAGCAAACAGATTAGGTAAAGTTTTTAGCAGAATATTTTAAATTTTATCATAATATTCATAACACCAGTGATTATTAAACTGACTAAAATTTTGTTTCCTGTGTAAAATAGGCTTTAAAGTAAGAATGTAGCTTGCCCTTCAAGTGATCACCAAAGTATTATCATTTCTGCTAGTCATACATCTAAAATTAATGCAGAAGAAATAAGAAATATAATTTTGCTAGACATTCCTTTGACCAAGAAAAAAATAATTCATAGACATTTCTCTTCTTTATAAAAGGAGCAGGTCCAGATGGAGTAGAAGAAATTAAAAGGCATGCATTCTTTTCCAAAATAGATTGGAATGTGAGTAATTAATTAAAAATCAATCCACTAAATTTCTTGGTTAAGTCTTTTGTAGTATCATATAACTTTTCCATTTACAATGTGTTCCTTCTCTTCAGAAATTGTACCGGAGAGAAATTCATCCTCCTTTTAAACCCGCGACTGGCAGACCTGAAGATACATTTTATTTTGACCCTGAGTTTACAGCAAAAACTCCAAAAGGTAAAGAGATAGGAATGAGACAATTTACACATTCAAAAGATAGAATTTGAATTTCAAATTTTTTCATTCAAAATGTGATTGAAATTGTCTTTACAAATTCAAGGTGCTAGCAAAATTTCAGAACTTAATCTCATATCTACATGTTAAAGACTCTGCTTATAAATAGATAATGTGTTTTTTCAGATTCACCTGGTATCCCACCCAGTGCTAATGCGCATCAACTTTTTCGGGGATTTAGTTTTGTAGCTATTGCATCAGATGATGAAAGCCAAGCAATGCAGACAGTTGGAGTGCATTCAATTGTCCAGGTGAGTACATCTACTAAAAAAAACCTCAGTGCTGTCTCTTGGTGGATGGATTGTTTCCTTGTCACAGAATGGAGTAGCATGACAAAATCATTGCCATCTTTTATACAAGAAAAGTAAAGATCAGATTATTTTATCCAAACAAAATCTCTGAAGGTGCAGGACGTGTTTAATTACTGAGCAGCTACAGGTCCAAATAGGCTTCAACCTTAAATGAAGAGATTCTACCATCTGTACTGTATTAACTCTTTAATGTCAAGCCTATATAAGGTGCAGTGGAATAACAGATATTGATTTATTGTTTTTTTCCCCCATACATGAAATGTCAGTTGACTCCTGCAATGCAGTAGTAGGAGGCACTAGAGTACAATTGTGAATTGTATCTGGATGTTCTGGACTGCTGTGCATTTTGGAATCCATGACCCAGGGCATATTCTGTCCCTCCCAAGCCACTTGAAGTTAATTTGCTAATCTGTGCTATTTTGTGACTGATTTCAATGTATTGTACAAGTCAGTATTACAGTGCACACTCAAGCTTTGGCTTCCTTGATGTATTTGAATGACTCCAGTAGAGTCTCCTGTATTAATATTGGTGAGGTTGCCACCTGGAAGAAGAGACCTCTGCAAAAGCTGTATTTCTACCTCCTCTCTCTGCTTTTAATAATTCTAATTACTGAGTCATGAAAACCAACTCATGATCTAAATTGTGTTGAAAACTTCTTAATGTATAGGTAAGAATAAAAAGGTGTGCTGTATGATTTGGTTTATTTGTATTTTTCGCTGCAGTGGTATTTTGCAAATGTCTGAGAAAATTTTTAAAAACCCAGACTTTATAAAGAACATGAATAGCCGTTGTATTTCTTTAACACTCTCATGTCTAGAATTGTCACAACATGCTTTTCTACACATTACTGTTACATGTGTAATAACATCTTTTTAAAATATAACTTTAGAGCCTTTGTTATTCTCAAGAAGCTTTCTGATTTGATATACGCATCAGAATTATTTCTGATCCTGGTATCTTGCTAGAAGTTTCTGCAAGCTTCTCTGTGCTGCTTCTTTCCCGCATAGTTTTGTAGATGGCATTATTGCTCTTTGTATGTGATTTCCTTCTCTTGTGAAGGTCTGTTTCTCTGCTGCCTTTCCTCTGTGCCCCTCAACAACTTCCTCACTCCTATTTCCTCTTTTCTGTGCTGCAGGATACCCAGATGGTTTCCTGCAAATGCTTTGCATCCTTTGCACAAACTCTATGCACTAGAACACCATTTCCTTCCCTTACAAGAGGGAGCGCTTGTCCTCCTTTCAGCTTTTTATTTCTGTGAAAGGATTTTTTACTGCCATTCCATGCAATTCCAGCCAATCTGATTCTACTCACTATGTCTGAATTTTCCAGCTAGCATTTGTGTGTCTATTCAGATAATAGAAACAGTGATACTTCTTTACCATTGTTGTATCACTATTTTATCTTGAAGTCTTCTGTTTTTCTTTGGTTTGGAGTTTCTATCTTTAAACTAGTAAAGCAGTAATCAGAAAAATAATGTTGTCAGTTTCTAAAATACAGTGTGCATTATTTACAATATGTCTAATATATAATTTATCTTGTAATAATTTTGAACAGAAGGTAGTGGGGATGTAGACCACTTTGACCTAGTAGAGTCATCAGTTTAAAATTTTAAGCAAATCAATAGGAATTTTTTAAAAGTTATTTTAATAAGAAGATCAGTTACATATTAAGAATATTCATCAATTGATAATGTTATTTTGGTAGCAGTTGCACAGGAACAGCATTCAGTTTACTGATGGATATGAAGTAAAGGAAGATATTGGAGTTGGCTCTTACTCTGTCTGCAAGAGATGTGTTCATAAAGCTTCAAACATGGAATATGCTGTAAAGGTAATTACTTCGTTATAAACCACACTTTTCAGATTTTAGCATTGGGCATCTTTTATTTCCCATAGAGAAACATAGAGATTAAGATTAACTTTTTTAATATAAAAATATTTTACATGCAACTGTAAAAATAAATTTGTAAATTCTCAGATGGGTAGGAAGTTCATAACAGTATTCAGTCTGATATAACTTCCAGAATAAATTTCAACTCTGTTTTGGCTTCCTGGTTTTCAGGAAGGTTTTTAATGTTGTTCTTATGTTATTCTAGAGGGCCTTCTAGCACTTCTTTGAAGGCATTAAATTCTCAGTTGAAATCAGTAGATTTCCCAGAACTGCAGTGATAAGGTTTTTTGTCTTTCTGTGTAATAACCTGGGACTATGAAAGCAAGAGTATGGATTAGCAGACTTTATAAGTGGAAAAAAAAAGCAGTCCTTAAATCCTGTACTATGAGGCCATTCTCTTTTTGCATTGTTGAACAGCTTACTACTTAATTATGTAAAATGCAAAGATGGATTAAGTATGTAGATTGCCTCCTGGAAACATTCCACTTTCAATTTGGTAGTTAAATACTTATTTTTATTCTGGTTCTGGCCAGGAATAGATTTGACTTCTACGCTTTCAATTTGAAGCAATTTCTTGAAACTGCAAGAAAGTCCTGGCATAGCTGATAATTCTCTCAGCTATAACATTTATTGTGAAGATTCACTCACTTTTCTATTGCCTCTGTTAGGGCATTTTTTTCCTCAAGGTATCTTGAAAAAAAGAATAAGATGATCAGGGTCTGATGTGTTAGCAGGGAACAGGTAGCAGTACAGGCATAAGGATGAAGGGGTAACACAACAGCGGAAAAGACATTATAGGAAATTCTGTGGTTCAGGAGAGGAAAAAAATGAGAAGACCAAGAATACATTTGAGTAGGGCAAAACAATATTTTGCTTGTTTGCACAGGGTGAACTATAGAGCCAGAAATTCAAATGGACTTTCATAATGAATGTGTGTTTGAATTAACTCTGAGAAATTTACTTTTTCTAATTTTTTTGTTCTCTTTCTCTCCTGCTTTGTCATTTGGTGCACCAAATATGTCTTTGACATTAGGATTGTGAAAATCAGTTCATTAGCATCATCCAATCAGTATCTCATGTTAAATTAGGAACTTCCTATTCATTAAATAATGGATCACTGAAATCTTATCTACTAAACAGCCTTGCTTTGTTTATCACAGCCAAATGGATCAGATCACTTATCCTCCAAAATTGTTTTCAGAAGAGTTTTTTTCATTTTTCCCAACATTTTTTGCTTTGCCTTGCTTTTCCAATGTAACAAACTTGGGTTTGGTTATAATCCATGCCTTTTGCAGCAATAAATACTGCTTAACTGTTGATGCTAATAAGCATACTAAAGCATTACACTATATTCACAAAAAGAATTATGTCTATGTCTGTACGTGCTCTTACAGATTATTGACAAGAGTAAAAGAGATCCAACAGAAGAGATTGAAATCCTGCTGCGCTATGGACAGCACCCAAATATTATTACCCTGAAAGATGTAAGTAGTGTTTTAAAGACATCCTTTAGTGTAGTATAATTGTGAATCACTTGCTAATTTGAGAGATGACACGCTGCATGTTTTAGATTTATATTCATGTTTTTCAGTATTTAAAAATAAAACAATGTCCCAATGCAATTTATTCAGTAGTATCTAATTTTTTACTGAGATGTCTGTGGTTTCTTTTAAAGATGCTTATATTGTGGTGCAATGTTATTGTAAAGTCATATAATTCATCCTTCATAAATCCTAGCACAAGAATAATTTATTTAATGTTGGCTGTATTTTTAAAGAAACAAGGAAGTTTTTTGATTGCTTAGTTAACTTGGAATCTGATTTTGCCTACATTAATCAAAAGTGATTTTAATGTACATTGTTATATAAGAAAGGACTCACTGTTAGCCCAGTACCCAAAGTAATTTTCATGGACAGTAGCAAGTATTACTCAGTAGTAGACAAAATCTTTCAATGTCCACGGTTGTCACTCTTTTTTACCCAGTATCTTTATCTGGCCTTTGTATGAACACTATCTCTAGGTATTTTTATCTTGTATTATTTGCTCTGACCATGCAAGCTCTTTGTCTGTAAAAAGCAAGGCATAACATAAGCTGGGAGGTAGAGGGTTTTCATAGTGAACAGTATATTCTGATGATCTAACTGAAAAAGAAAATTGTCTTTGTCTCCTTGGTTATTCATTAAAGAGGATTAAAAATTAAAAAGGCGTATGCTTAATGACTTTCTTAGACTGCAGGGAAATATTCTGGTCCCCCAAACCAAACCTCAGGCAAAACAGCAAACCATTTCCAGGAAGCTGAGCTCAGCTGAAAGGAGATTGTCTGACATTTTGAAGTCATTAAAACAACAGCTCATAAATACCGTGGAGATGAGCACTAGAGAACTCTGCATGAAGTTGGTCTACTATAATCTGTCTTCACTTTATTGATATCATACTGTCTGGCCCTTTCTTGGACAGAGAACATAAGCTAGATATTCAGGGGAGCCCACCGGGGAGCTTATCTTATTGCAAGCAAGATACCACAATTACAGTCCCACTTTCTGTTCCGCTTCATGTGGTTGGACAGTAAAGCTACGTGAAAGGAGCTGTGCTGAACAGAACCTGCATCAGCATTCATGGCACTTTTAGTGCTGCATGCTGGGCTCATGTGTTACTTTAATTCATAACAGAGCTTATGTTATTTAAACGGGAAGACAAACATGACAATGTGAACACTTACCTGAACTTGAGCATGATGAATATTTTACATTGAGAACAGAAATCCAGGCAGCCTTAAACAGCTGCAATATATGCTGAACTATTTCACTTTGTAATTAATCTTTTATCATCGTCAGTCATCTTGCAGCAGGAACCATCCTTCATGCACAGCAACAGCAATACACAAATAGGAGACTACCAAGAAAAAAAAAGAGGCAAAAAAAAGCCTTAAGCCCACATAGGGAGAAAGGCTGTAATTCTCTCTCACTTCTGCTTCAGATCAGTTCCCCAAGCAGAAATTATGAAGGATGTCCAGTGTAAGAAAAGAGATATAGAATTCATATGTAATAGAATCTTGTATAAATCTGTAAAAATTTACCATTAAGTTTTTCTTGTCCTAATACAGACTGTGGGGCAGATTGCTTGCATATCCCACATTATAGTGGTGTACTATTACAGCTTTCAGAGAAGAGTAGTATTTTGCCTTCAGGTCTCAAACTCTAGAGCACCATGTACTATTAAAACAATAAGACTCAGTTGTTGATTTGCTCAATTTTTGATTTAGTTCCACATCAAAACTTGAATGTTTCTAATCTGAAGTGCCAAAATAAAATATTTCAGCATTTAAGTGCCTGTTTTGGAAATTATTATTCTGCTACAAATAATTTCTTTCTTTTCTTCTATTTCAAGAAGAAATGCAGTAATATTTGTATTTTGCTTAAGATGGAAGTTTTCATTCTTGTTCAGCCTTTTTATGTATTTTAATGCTGAAGGTGTTTGGATTGAAACAATGGATATTCAAGAGACCAAATTCTTTCTGCAGTGCACAGTCCTCTGGGGGTTTTCCTTCTGATTGTTATCAGTGGTCTTTTTCAGTTACAGAGTATATAAACAAAAGGAGCTATATTGTGCTAAATCAGATGTCCTTCTTATCCAATATCCTGCCTCTGACAGAGGCCCTTAGTGGATGCCTAGGAAACAGTGTAAGAAGGGAGGAAGCACACAGCTTCCAGCAAAACATTACCTAGAAACTTCCTGTGCCAGACCATTATAAGTATTTTACCCTTTTTATGTAATAGTTACTGTTCTGTAACAGAACTTTTGTCCTGGTTTGAGTTATTTAAAGCATTGCCTGAAGAATCTTTTCAGAAATATTTTAGAAACTTGAATACAAGATACCTAGTCTCCCTGTCCAAGTGCTTATTTATTATTTCAAAAAACCTCATAATATGTCTGTAAAATCTTAACTTCCCTTGGCAAAAACATTAATTTCTTTCTCCATTGCATTATATTTTGTTCATATGCCTACATCTGTTTCTCACTATAGTTTCTTCCACTTTCCCTGGTAGAGAAAACATACTGACTGACCTGTGGCTTGTGCCCAGAGTTAATTTTAAAAACTAGTGTCACATTTGTGATCTTAGCATGATACTGTGCACCTAACTGTGAAGAAAACTTCATCAGTATTTATTAAAAAACAACTTAAGTTGATAATACCATTAGAGGAATTGGTGCGAGGGGAATGGTTTGTTTGGGGTGTTATCTGGGGGGTTTTTTGGCTGACAGACAGGACCAGCAGATAAAGTAGTAACCAAATGCAAATTTTGCTTGAATTCTGCATTCCTGAGATGTGTATGCTCTCTTGTGTCAAATGAAATAAGCTGATCTCCTCATGTTATACCAGGATTAGAGGAAGCATGCCTATCAAAAAAAATATCCAGTTTAGTTTCTAGAATTAGATAATTCTGCTTTTGAATGCTGTGTAATATTTAAAGTCTTAATACGAACACATTCAGATGATCAGTCATTTATATTTCATGGGGGAAAAATTCCTGTTAAGTGAGAACACAGAAACCCATCACATCTTCATCTCCTTAAGGTCATAAGCTTGTTAAGCCCACAGAATTATTTAACATTCTTTTTTTTTATTATTATTTGGTGAGAAAATAAATCCTTTTAGTATCATTAGGAGAACAAAAATTTTGATGCTTAGAACTTCATTAGCATGTTTTTCCCAGGTAGCTTAAGACAAGGGAATTGGGATGAAAACCTTTTCTTAATTATTATTTTCTGTTACTTAGCTGATGCCTATTCCTAAATTTATTTTACTATAATTTGGATAATTGTTTCCACTTAAACACCATTTTTTATTTCACACATTTTACTGAAAAAACAATTGCAACATCACCATGAAAGTAGGTTGAAATTATAAAAGGGAACAGTCTGTAAAAGGTTTCGCTAAAGCAGGAATTGTTTCTGGATTAAGTTGGAACTCCCAGGCCAGGCTGGACAGGGCTTTGAGCAACCTGGTCTAGTGAAACATGTCCCTGCCTATGGAAGGAAGTTAGATGTAGATGATCTTTAAGGGTTCTTTCAACCCAAATTATTCTAAGATTCTGTGAAAGTGCAGCCGAGATGAAACACTGAAGTGTAAAATGTGCTTTGGTATCACTCAGTCTGTAGTGCCCCCTGGTGAGAATGTAAAGAATTCTCAAATGCTTCCCTGGATGATAAAAGCCATGCAAAAATTAAGCCATTTTCCATAACTAGAAGTAAGGGATAGAATATGAATATTTTAATACTTTTAGACTTTGGTATAGGCTTTATGTGCGGAGTAATGTATAAGGTTTAGATTTTTATCATAGCAACTTTGTATTCACGGTTCACAGAGGGTATTTGAGGTAAACGTAGATTTTTTTTTTCTTTTTTGTTTTTTTGTCTGACTGTTGGAATTATCTCTGTTCGTATTGTAATTTGATGCAATAATTGCTGCTTGAATTAGCTTTGGTTTTGCCTTAATTAGACTAGTTTCCATTTTTTACTACTTAATTTCTCACATGTCTTGTTTACTTTGTTTCAGTGAAACTATGTGGGGGAAACTACCAGTTATTTATCATTTTTTATCTTTAAACACTTACATGCCAGTATTTCTATGTTATTTTGGTACTGTACTGCCTTTTTGTAAAGGTTTTGTGTTCATTTCTGAAGATGAACAATATTTGGATAGTGTGTGGGTTGTGAAGTATGGGGAAAACAATTGAAAAAAACAGCTTGTGGACACACCTGCACTATCTCTGTGCGTTTCTCAGCAAGACAGCAGAGAATAAATATTTTGAAGTTTAAATGTTTATGTACTTTTTTCAGGTGTATGATGATGGAAAATACGTGTATGTAGTAACAGAACTTATGAAAGGAGGAGAGCTGCTGGATAAAATTCTTAGGCAAAAATTTTTCTCAGAACGAGAAGCTAGTGCTGTTCTGTTCACAATAACAAAAACAGTTGAATATCTCGACACACAAGGGGTAAGTTTTCATCTCAGACAAAACGTTGACAGCTATGGATATTCTTCTCTTTCAGAAGCATAAACTTGTTTCTTGATACATTCTTCTGTGTGGTAATTAAGTAGTTTCTGGTGAACAATGTCACTGCAGGAGGAATTTGTGTTGAAATCAAAACTTTCCTTATCAGCTCTGTATGTGTTCAGATAACTGAGATGATGCAACAGTTTCTGTTGTTCTTCATGCAGTATGTCAGCAGTTCTGTGGAATATGCAGATAACAGAGAGGATATAAGGGGAAGAAAGTCCAGGAAGAAGTGCTAGCCATGGGACCTAATGTCATTTCAATCTCATCCTGTGATTGACCCTGAAAATTTATTTTCCACCTGTCATGCTTGTAATTCCTTTGACTTCTTGGTTTTGAAGAACATCGTTTATGATTTGAAACTCCTGTGCCATAGGGTCAGGAACTTGGAGGAGACAAAAAATTGGGGAAATTAATTTGGAGACAGAGGAAGTAGTTCAAGTATAGAGAAGGACAGTGTGATAACTGCATGGCAAGAAAAACAAGTTGTGTTGCATTTTTAAGTAAACAAGAGAAAGGGGATAGAGAAAAACCAGAAAATAAGGGTGCAAGGAAAAAGTCAAGCTGCTAATACATGATGTTGTTACCCAAGAAAAGATGCTTTGGAACATATAGTACTCAAATAATTTTAAGTAACAAATAGCAATTCAGTACACACTGTCATGTCTGGAAGCTGTTATTTCAGAAAACTTATGATCAAAGTAATCTGGTATCTCATTCTGTGATTCATCACTTCAGTCACTTGCTCACGTGTGTGTTTTTGTTTGAGCCTGTGTGCACAGACTATAGTCCTTGGCCAGCAGCACCCATGGGAGTTATGAACAAACCTTGATACCTTCTGTGTGAAAATACAGATAATAGAATAACAAATCATAACTTGGTTCATTCTTGCCACATGTGACCAAAAGAGGCCCAGTGTCCTTGCATCAAGTAAGGGATTTTAGGGGCTTTTGTTTCGTTACTGTAGATATCTGTAAATATTGGCATTTTACCTTGTATTAGACCATGTGCACTTTGAAACGTTTGCTTTTGGAAATTTTCAAGTCTTATATTAAGTACAGGAAAGCTGGCCATATATGTAAATAGTGAGTACTCCAGTAGTTTAATTCTTTGTAAGTTTTCATCCTCATGTCTTCAGTGGGTTTTCCTTTTGAAACTCCTTTGGACACTGGAGGAGCTTATTTGAATATGGTATTAGGTAATATCTGGTTTGACAGTCTCTGAATCTGTGTGCAGTCTGAACAACCCTTCTCAGGAAGAAATTCCTCATGGACATTCATAAGATACTTTTGAACTGAAAAACTAGCTGAGCAAGGAATGAAATCCTCAGGGTAAGCAGTGCTTCCAGCGCTCAACCAAAGCATTCTAAAAGTATTAGGGCCAACATACAGTGATCAAGGATTGGCACAAGAGACATCATAAAACAGATAAACAAGAAGTGTCATGTCATCTTGGAGCAGCAGGCTTGTGAATTCTGGTAGGTAATTGAGACTGCTAGTCAAAAGCACAATGCTAAGAAATAAAGAACTGAAAGTTCCTGCATGTTATTTTCCAGTCTTGTGTTGCTCTAAAATAAAATGTTATTTCTATACAAGACACCAATATAACCTAAACAATCTGACAATTTTTTTAAAAAGCATTGTTTTTAAATGTTTTCAAAGTTTACCTTTGAGAAAGCAACTTAACATAGGAAGGAGTTTCATTTATTCTTTGACATAAATATTTTGATCGCTTGGGAAGTAGTGTTTTAATTTGACCTACACTGTTACACTTACTCTTCCCTCTACTTGAGAATTGCTTCCCCTTCTTCCAAAAAAAGCATACAACTCAAGCAGACTGGTTGTAGAAACTGTCAGATCCTCAGCTCTCTGCTGCTTCCATTGCTCACTTCTTCCTTTCTACTCCTTTTAGAATCTCTTTCAAAAAAAAAACCAAAACATCAACAAGAATAAAACTGGGGGTTTTTTATTTGCCTCTTGGAGCAGTAAAGGTTGTTTCACTATTAGGGGAAAACGTGAAAAACAAGGGCTATCAGGAACTGGTTCTCTCATACACTGACATCTAAAGCCAGGATGTTCCCCTTAACACCTACTGTTCTGAGTCAAATTCTTTAATATCATTTGTATATTCCAGGTTACGAGGTGCTTATTTCCATAATTTTAAGTACTTGGTTTGTTATATCTGAGAATTGCAAAGGATTTGCAAGCTGGAAAAGTCTGTACTAAATAGACTTAATGTGTTAAATGGCTTTGCAATGTGCACAGCCCTCTGCACTCTTAATTCTTGGTCTCGTTGCTTTCCTGAAACTCTGCTAGGTTAGGATATGTGTGTTGAGCTTCTGATTTCTGGACATCACTTACTTGCACAAGTCTGGGGGTATCTTCTTGTACTAATGTGATTACTTTTTTGAAATGCTTCACAAGCTCTTCTGTTCAAATTTGACCATAAAAACCTGTGTTTAATATTAATAAAACACATAGGACAAAAAGGAAGATAAAGGCCCTCATGTTCTGTTTAAATATTTCAAGGAAGACACTTAGATCCACTCTGCTGTCTTACAGTGCTATATACCCTCTTTACAGAGAGCAGTCTCTGGAGGCTGTAGGCTAACTTGTCTTGTGAAGAAAATATAGCAGGTCATCTGATTTCAGACTGTCCTTGTGCATTCCAGGTTTTGTTAAGGCTTGTTATAACATAGCTTCAAATAAGATCAGATTCATTCTGCCAGAATTTTGGCAGCTTCTCCAGTTTTGTCAAGCACTTTACATCTCAAGCCCCTGCAAAAGCAGCCACTTAGGAACCAGTACAGGCTTTTTTTGATATTTGGAGAATACTTCTTTGATACTTTGTTGGGGGTTTTTTATTATTAAAATTCCTTCTTAATCAGGCTTTAAGTGTTTTTCTGAGATTAATTCAGACTGTCTGAATGAAGAGAATGGAATACAGAGTTACCCCAGCAGTAACTAGTCTGTGGTTACATAGCGAGGTGGTACATAAAGTAGCTGACTCCGAAAGATATTAGTAGCCAAAGGTTCTGATTTAAAGAGCCTGGTAGTTATCCATGTTAAAAAGGAAATACATGATTCAACCATTAGAAAAGGCATCTGGAACTGTCTGTACAAATAAGTTAGGGGGAGGCAGGGATGTCTGGAGGGGGTTTTATAGTTAGAGTTTCCAAGTTAGAATTGTGCTCCAAACATCAGAACGCTGCATCAAAACAATGCAGCTGATGGTAGAAGCTGGAACTCTGGAAACTGAGCATGCTGATGGGAGACTTAAAATTAAGTAGTAGAATTACCAATTATAATAAAAAGCTTTTCATGTGTTCAGCTTATTTTATTTAGTGGTTTGTTTTATTTTTTTAGGTTGTTCACAGAGACCTGAAGCCTAGCAATATTCTTTATGTTGATGAATCTGGTAATCCAGAATCAATTCGAATTTGTGACTTTGGCTTTGCAAAACAACTGCGAGCAGAAAATGGTCTTCTGATGACTCCATGTTACACAGCAAATTTTGTTGCACCAGAGGTAAAACACAGGATAGTTTATATGCCTTGCTTTATTTTACTGGGATTTTTTTGCTAGCTATATTTTTTTTCATTCTTGTGTAACAAGTAAAATCACTTTGTAAGCAGTAAAAATTTAAATTTTACTATTTTTATAGCATAATCAAAGCATTTCTAAGCATTTTTTTCAGAAAAAATATTTGTCTCCCTCAGGTTTTAAAGAGGCAAGGTTATGATGCTGCATGTGACATATGGAGCCTCGGTGTTCTACTTTATACTATGCTCACTGGGTAAGGGTAATTATAATTTGCTTCACCATTGAATAGCAAACCAATACAAACAAAAACGGTAATAAATGTAGGCCCTCTGTTGCAGATGTTTCTATCGAAACACTGGTTGATCTCAAGCTTTGCTTTTAGTAGAATCCAAGTTTGTAGGGACTGATGTGAAAAATTCTCTGCTTCTAATGTCTCCTCTATTTTAGGTGTTTAATTTCTGCTTAAAGGTGATTTCGCAGTAAGAATTTATTGATTCATGTGAAAATTAAAAGATTAGGCAGCATATATGTTGAAGAAAATATACGTTGCAAATACAGTCACAATGCATTAAAGCATGTTTACGTGCAAAATCCAGCCACTGAATGTTTGAAGTGATGCAGTTAGAATATAATAAATGCAATAGAAACACATTTGTATATGCAACAGAAATTAATTGTATAAAAGGTAATGAACAAGAAGTTCAACTATAGTACTGATGCCTTTTCCTGGTCCTAGAAAATGAAAGCCAGACACGGTTAAAGGGAAGGGGTTGTTTACCTCGGTATCTTTAATAGGATCCTATGGATGCATCACTTTGCCAAGGTGGAACGCGTCGCAATGCCCTCCCACCATAAATCACGTATACAAGTTATAGACCTTACACATTAACATATCTAACAAGGGTACCCAATAATGGGACTTGGGTGGGCTAATTTCTAGTTTACAGAATATGTTCCACTAGGGGACCTTGGCCTCTGAGATCGTAGAATGTTTGGTCTCCTGGCTATGCAGTTTCTGGGGTGTTTGGTTTCCTGGCCCTACAGAACACTAGAGCTACGCTATGTTATCAGACTTGAAGAATGACAAGTATGCGTGCTAATACTTGTGGATACATAGAACTGTGTAAAAGGTATATAAAAGAAAAAGCAAAAGTCATCTTGGCATCAGTACCAGAAGTTCAAAAGATAATCTATTTAGCAGATGCAATAGCAACTAGCAACCCTGTCGCAATAACGGACACAGCCCGAGGAGGAAAGAGAACCGAACTCAGGAGTAACTAGATAGAAAATGCCTTTATTTATTTATATACAGAAGGGTTTTATACCCTAGGTTGTAGAAAGTCATTGGATCTTAGCTGACCACCCCTCAGGGTTATTGGCTAGATCCTAAAAACACACATTTCCTAAACAATCCTTCAGACTAACAATAACAAAGTGCAAAAACACCTCACAGGTGCAAGATAGAAGAATTATTTACAAAAGCTCGCTAGCTGTTTTGCAGCTAGCTCCGTGAGAAAGTGAGAATGCTCATGGACACAGGCAGATACTGAAAAATCTCTCTGCCACCAAGCTTTCAGCGTCCACACAACCCTCTTTTTATGCTGGGTTATTCAGATTGCCACTTTGGTTAAGAGTTAACATCATCAAAGAGATTTTCATATTTTAAAATAAATAAGTGACAAACATATTTGGTTTTAAGTATATCTCTTTTTTGGTTAAGGACATTCTGATAGCAGCAAGAGTATGTATAGTGAAGCAAGGAAAACTGGTGCACCTTTCTTCCTCTGGTATTAAACCAGCCTTTATCCTTTCTCAGACAGTTTGATTTACAACAGATTGGATTGGTTTAGTACTTCACTATAATATGAGAGCTTAAGGAATACTTTCTGTAATTCAGGAACCACCAGTATTTGAACTGCTATAGGAAAAATCTGCTTTTCAGACCAGATACAGAGGGAATACATGCAATAAAACCAGATCTGTAGGCAGTGCCATGTATTTCCACATGTTAAGAATAAATTCTTTTTACAGCTGTTTGACTATCTGTTGCCTATAATTAAGTTGAACTCTCTGAATTTTACAATCAGATTTATAATACTTACTGAGGCCCAGGTTATGGAAGTTACTAACATTGAATTTGTTTGGTTAAATAGCTACACTCCTTTTGCAAATGGTCCTGATGACACCCCGGAGGAGATTTTGGCCCGAATAGGAAGTGGAAAGTTCTCTCTCAGTGGTGGTTATTGGAACAGTGTTTCAGACACGGCTAAGGCAAGTATATTTGCTCTATCCCTTGGGGGATCAGGGATTGCAATGTAACTTGTTGATTATCATGTATATGTTATATCACAAATGATTGAGTATATTCCACCCATTGTTATATTAAAATACTGATCTAATCCCTTATGTGCCTAAAATTTTGTTTCCTGTTTTTGATCCTTTCATATTTCAGCAGTCACTTGCATGTAGGAGGAAAAAACAGATGTGCCTTATACTGTAGTAGTTAACAGCTGTCCTTAGAAATATAGTGTATTTTATCAGTATTCACACACACAATTATCCATGGTGAGAAGTGCTTTGATAAAACTTCATGTGGAAGCATGACATTCAAAAATCACATGGATAAATCTAAATCATGATAAGTCTGAATCATGATAATGAAAACCAATGAAGTATTATACTTTGTTTTTTACGGCATTTGTACAAAATAAAACTTTTATACAACATTTTTGAGAAGCCTATTATTGACAGCAAATAGACTCTGAACTTCAGTGTGCAATATCCTTTATGCCCCTTCTATATGGATGCTTAAAATGCTAAAACTTTCCTTGTTTAATTGGATACCTTCCTTTTGTGTCACCGAATGTCTATTAAGTCACATAATTAAAAGATATTCTGTTAGCATTACTGGGTGGTTTTTTATTTGTTTTTAACTGACATTATGAACATATTTTTATACCTCTAGAATCTTCTTTTATAGTTTTGAACTATTAATCTGTTTTAAAGCTGAAGTTCTACTGTTATTTCCATTGACCCTTCGTTGACAGGACCTTGTTTCTAAAATGCTTCACGTTGACCCTCATCAAAGACTGACTGCAGCCCAAGTTCTCAGTCACCCCTGGATAGTTCACTGTGACCAGTTGCCTCAATACCAGCTGAACAGGCAGGATGCTCCCCATTTAGTGAAGGTAAGCAGATATTTTTTCAGCTTGCTGTTTAGCCAAAATTAATGTAAATGAAAGGGGATTTTGTTTTTAAAGTTAGGGGGTAGCATGTGTCTCCTTTAAATACTATATGAAGTTGTTATGACTGGATGTTGCACTAAGCCATAAAATGAACTTGTAACATGTAATAGGATTTAATGTGAAACTTACAGGGAATAAATCTAATACATTTGAAAAAGACTTTCATTTTCTTGTGTTTGAAATCTATTGGACTGACTTACACTGGAAGGCTTAACTGCTTTCAGAAACAAACAAAAATCATTCCTCTCACAGTGAAAAATTTCAGGTGACTATAGGGGAGCTGTAAAATCTAACTTTACGGTTTCAGAGGAGGGTACTTGTCGGTAACAAGGAAAACAGAATACTTTGTGATCACAGTAAAAGCTGAAGAGAAGTCGAAAGGGCAGTGTTAATTACTATGGTATCATACTTCTGCACTCTGTCTGAAACAAGATCTGGTTTTAACCCTGGAACTTTTTCACTTTGAACAAGCAGAGGAAAATCAAAAATAATTGAATTCTACTTCTCTGTATTCAACCTTGTTTTCAGTCCTACTTTCAAGAATCTCTTGTGCAACATAAAAGGGATCTGAAGAATATAATTAACACTCTCTCTGAATCAGGTATTAGAAATTTCTAGCATCCAAAAACACAAGTGGAAAGTGGGGGAGCTGTGATCCCACAGCTCACAACTTTCTAAATTTTTTTAAAATAAATTTCATGTGCTGAATAATGTGAGCGTTTTTTAAATACTTCATTGGAAACTGAAATTGTTATGTAAGTGATAAGCAGAGACAGTCTACCAATGGGATTTCATTCCCCAACTCTCACACAACATAGTGAGAGAACTTAATTTGGCAACCTAGCTTATACCTTCTGGGTTTGACTCTTTACGCAATGTAAAACTATTTATTACCCTAAAAAACACTTGCTCCTAACGTTGCTAGGATTTGAGTAATGCAGTAGTATTTTTCTGTTTTGTAGATGAAAACAGACCGAAAGTTAAAACTTGTTTGGAGTCAGCATTTAGCACTGCTGTAGTGTGTGCATCAGTCACATTGTACTCTTACTGTTCTTTTCCCCTCTACCCCACAGGGTGCAATGGCAGCAACTTACTCTGCTTTGAATCGTAATCAGTCACCAGTTTTGGAGCCAGTTGGCCGTTCTACTCTTGCTCAGAGGAGAGGTATAAAAAAAATTACCTCAACAGCCCTGTGAAATGACCTCAACCAGACACTTGGTACCATGGCATAAGATGATAGCACAAATCATGGCGACAGGTAGCACATATCTGACAGATACCTGCAAGCACACTCTGTCCCAGCTGGTACCTATAATGCTGCTGCTCCTGCTGCTGCTACTGCTTTCATCTACTCCCGCTTTAAACTGTTGATGGCAAGTTACTGATCTTACTGGAGCTGCAAATGGAGTGACAAGTGGAAACAATGAAAATGATCATGTTCGCAACTGAGTAAACCAGAAGAATTACAAATGCCACCTCTGTCAAAAATACACTGAATAAAGCACTCTGCACCACATAGCATTATTTTTATAAGGAATATTTTTTTTGTCCCCTAAAATATTCTTTGTTACAGGTCGAGATGGACAGTTTATGTTAAGCACTTAGCTTAAACAATCTGTTTATATTAGCACTATATACTTTGTGCCATCCAACATTTTGTATGTTTTTGTAAACAGTTCACAAGCAGTACATTTCCGTGCTGTTTTCTTTAATGTATACATGCCTTGTTTTACTTAGATATTATTAATCATTATGACAATTAAGTCTGATTAAACAGTTCACCTGGATTAATCAGTATTGTTGGACAGCTCTAAAAGAAGCCTGACTGTTAAACAGCTATTGAATGTAATACTATGGATAAGTAGTTTTCCTTGCCTGTGTCTTTTCTACATTTCTGTGTTTTTGATGCCACATGTCATGTTACAAAATTTAAACAGTGAATCTCTCACCATACTATATATACTATAGGTAATATAACCCAGAGAAAAGATAACTTGCTCCATATCTCACTGTCTTTGTTACCCCTCCCCTCCCTTTTAGTCTCTCCCATCTAATCTCTGGACTCAGGAATTATTGCTGAATACTTTCTGATAGAGGACATTTCTATATGGTTTATTCTTATAATCCATTGTTAATATTTTATCTGTATTCTATGACTTTTGTTTAAGTTGCAAAGGAATTGTTCAATGAATGAATGTTGGCATTATAGAAGAAAGGCAACATTTGAAGATAAAGCAAAACATATTGGTTGCTAATAAGCAGCAGCCTGAAAAAAAGTAGGTTTAAACTGCATTCATTGCAGTTGCAAAACTGATGGATCTAATGTTCTGTCAGTCACTTTCTGATAATTTTCATTGACTTCAAAAGCAAAATGAGAGGCAAGTCATAAAGATCTGTTGGGTTAGAAAAGGGTCATTCTAGTTTACCATGAAAATAGTGTTGTCCCTGGCAGGTAAGATGAAGCCATTCAGAGGGAACATTCTCAGTTTTCCACACTTCATAAAGCGAGTTCATAATGAGGGTGGAAGACTCACTTTAAATACTGATATAAACTTTTAATACTATTGGCCTCTTGGTGTCTAAAGTAATTAAAGGCCCATCATGATGGCTGGTCTTGAAAATAGGAAATTGCCCAAATGAAATAAGGCACTGGAATGTGTTTGAATACAGTGAGTGTTCCATTCCACCAAAATTATAGGCTATGTAAAGGCCTTCCAGATATGAAAATGACTATTGGGAATTCCAGCTTTAATAAAATATGCATCTGGGTGAATGGCTGTTTGGTGAACAATACCATTTCAAAACTAAATGATGCAACTTTGTGTTTTGCATAAGAAGGTATTTTCTTGGCTTAGTGGTATTAAATTTCTTTTATGGTGATTAATTGGCTTATTTCCTTGAAATCATCAGAGGTTTGTTGAAGGGAAGAATCAACTTTATGACACCACAGATTTGCTCTGAATGGGAGTGTTTCATCTGCCAGGATTTCTGAGTTCCTAGGGGAAGCTTCCTTTGCTAGACTTGCAAAGGATCCCACTTCTATTGCCCTTAAAAATTTGCTAAATATTTCATTCATGATGTAATTGTGAAGAAATTGGTTTTATAAACAAGGATTCTTAAATTAACCTAGCTCTCAGAAATTTGAAAACACAGCTCCTCCCAAGCAATTAGTATTTTTCCCTTACTTGGTGCTCTAGCATTGAAGTTCCCTTTAGCTGTACAGACGCATCTACCCTTCCTTCAAGAAACATCTTTAAGTGAAGGCAGAAAAAGGCCATCCTAATTTTTTTTGACAGTGTTAGCAGTTCCAGAGGAATTTAGTAAAACCTTACCTCTCAAAAAAATGTATTTTTCAGCTCTGTGAGCAACTTTAAGTCAGGCCTCTCAAAATCTAGAAACTGTACCTTCTGGTGGCTTTTAATTAGAAGATTGTCATATCTAGTCAACCAAATGATTTAAATGCTGTTGAAATAAAAGGATGGCAGTACTTGCCAGTGTGTCAGTAATAACATTTCACTTCAGGAAGGAGTTCCTACTCTGTTCAGTGTGTGTATGTAGGTACCTGGCAAAGAACAGACCAAAAAGACAAAGTGTTAAGCTGCCTCACTATTGGCAATATCCATATTAAAATAATATAAAAGTACTTTCAGTAGTTTTATTGTAGCCATATTTTTTGGTCCTCAATCTCGCTGATCATTAGCCAAATAGGGAAGCAAAGTTAACTCCTACATTTTATGTATATACATTCTCAAGTGAGCTGTTCGTTAAGTCTAGACTTTACAAATGTTGCTATTAAGTCATATATATATATCAGCAGAGAATGAACATTTTAAATTGTAGCAAAACAGGGCAGTTTAGCATACCCTAATTTGGATGTGTTGAAGTCTAGATCCACTATATTTTTAAGTTACTTTCTAAACCAATGTATAAAGGGCCTGCCTGTGCAGGGAGGTGTATTTTACAGGCTAGGTGTGGTTTATGTACCTTACTTCCTGGTTTGGATCCATGTTCACAACTTTCACGTTTTTATATTTTTATAGCTGCAGTTGTTATAACCTGTAAAGAAATCCACATAATGCTTCTTTGAGTCTCAGCACCTTTCTGTTAGGATGTGAGCATGTGACACTCTGTGTACATTCATTGCTGGACTGCCGCTTGGTCTGCAAAGCATAGCAAGTGACTCCGAGTCATAGAGGTTTAAAAAAGGAGAATGCAGATACAGGTGAATTGTCCATGTGTTGACCATGGTTTAACTTTTTTTAGTGTGAAATTACCGTTTACTGTGCTTGAGAGCATGAGGGAACAGGGGGAAGAGTGTAGTTGCAATACCCATTATATGCCATCTATATCCAGTAAGGGCAAAGTTCTGTATTCATAATCACTATAACATTGAATGAAACTTAAAAGGAGTTTTTCAAGAAAATATTTAAAACTTTTTTTGGAAGAGACAAGGCCATAAGAAAATAGATTTATGTGTCTGGGATTTGTGTGTGTGTGTGTGTTTTGCTTTTGTAAATGTCGCATACCAACTAAAGCTGTGCTTTTCTATTATTGGAAGGAAAGGATTCAAAGTGTGCTGGCCCTTAGTAAGCAGCAATGGTTAATAGATGAATTTTCACTTATGAAAATGATGTAAATGATTAGCTTTATCTTGATACTCTTGACCTAATCAAAGGGAAGGTGTACTTATGAGGGATGTAATTATTTTGCAACCTATTTTGGGGGGGAAGTCTACTTAAACAATTTTTAAAAAATTACAAAATCACAGATAAAATATTTTTCTACGATTCTATACAATCATACTTTATACTAGTTTTCTCAGCATGGCATGTAAGTGAGTCTAGGGTACTGTTCCAGGAAATCAGTGGTATCGTACCTTGTTCTAGACCATTACAATAGCATCTGTTAGATGCTTGGCACTGCTGTCATAGAACTGAAATGCTAGTTTAAAAAAATAATTAATTGTACTGAATACTTTAAATGATTGTTTTATTCAGAGTCTGATCTAAGAGATGTTCCAATCATGATATTAATGTGTAATTAAAACTGTTCCAGATGTAACTATGAACAGTTTTGGAAAGTTATCATTGCTTGTTTTCCTGTCTAATGGCAGGTTTTGTAGTCTTCAAAAGAAATTGAAATTTCTACTATGAATAAACTTTCAAACATCTTAAAGGGCTGTTTTGTGTAATCATTTGTTCTGACCAGGTACAAAAGCCATTGCTTGTTCATCACTAACTCTGAACTACCTTCAGAGCCACTGAGTGTGCTCTGCCAACCAGAAAGGGTTTGTAAAAAGCAAGTGTCAGTTACAGTGTCCTGACATTGCAGCATGTTGAAGAAGGTAAACATGGAGACAAAGGAAAAACATATTCAGCCGGTGTTTATAGAACTGATATAAGATTCAAGAAGACCGCAGTGCAAGGATGTTGTATTTTAATACCCTCTTGGATTCCAGTCGACCCTAAAGTACCACTTTAAGGGAGGCTGCTAAGTAACATTTGCAATGCCTGCATTGCTGTGGACACTGAAAATATGGGCATGTTGGATAATTAATGCACTCTGTAAACATTTGAAACATAAGATTATATGCAGAAGCACTCCATAAACAACAGGCCCGTGTTTTAGCAGCTCATACAACTTGGAAGCTTACAGCTGTGATTCTTTTTAACCTTGCAGCCTGGAAAAGATGGAAGATTTTCAAAGGTTGCATAGTGTACAAAAAATTACAGTAATTGTGATAGAGGATTTGTGAGGAATGTAACCGGAGGTTTTGCTAAGTGTACCAAAAGAAAGGTATTAGAGAACATGGAGAGGTTTGGTAATGGACACAAGGCAAGGGTAGTGTGATTTCCTCAGTGAAATTCACACCTAGGATCAGAGGTGTGCATAGCTGTGGCCCTTTGTTCACACAAGGCTTTATCCTGCCCATTTAAAAGTATTTTTAAATTTATTTACTAGTAAACTGGATAATTTGAAAGCCTCAAGAAACTGCAAAGCCAGAAAGGGGGGCCGATATACCACAGCTCCTGCTGTCAGCCTTCCTCACCTTCATACCCTCTGATTTACAAAATCATAGAATAGTTTGGGTTGGAATGGAGCTTGAAAATCATCTCGTTCCAATGCCCCTGCCGTGGGCAGGGACACCTCCCACTAGACCAGGCTGCTCAGAGCCTCATCCAGCCTTGCCCTGAACACCTCTGGGGATGGGGCACCCGCAGCTTCTCTGGGCAACCTGTGCCAACGCCTCACCACCCTCACCACAGTAACGAGTTTCTTCCTAATGTCTCATCTAAACCTACTCTCTTCCAATTTGAACCCACTGCCCCTTGTCCTGTCACTACGTGCTCCTGTAAATAGTCTTGCCCCATCTTTCCTGCAAGTTCCCTGCAAGTACTGGAAGGAATTTATNGCAAGGGTAGTGTGATTTCCTCAGTGAAATTCACACCTAGGATCAGAGGTGTGCATAGCTGTGGCCCTTTGTTCACACAAGGCTTTATCCTGCCCATTTAAAAGTATTTTTAAATTTATTTACTAGTAAACTGGATAATTTGAAAGCCTCAAGAAACTGCAAAGCCAGAAAGGGGGGCCGATATACCACAGCTCCTGCTGTCAGCCTTCCTCACCTTCATACCCTCTGATTTACAAAATCATAGAATAGTTTGGGTTGGAATGGAGCTTGAAAATCATCTCGTTCCAATGCCCCTGCCGTGGGCAGGGACACCTCCCACTAGACCAGGCTGCTCAGAGCCTCATCCAGCCTTGCCCTGAACACCTCTGGAGATGGGGCACCCGCAGCTTCTCTGGGCAACCTGTGCCAACGCCTCACCACCCTCACCACAGTAACGAGTTTCTTCCTAATGTCTCATCTAAACCTACTCTCTTCCAATTTGAACCCACTGCCCCTTGTCCTGTCACTACGTGCTCCTGTAAATAGTCTTGCCCCATCTTTCCTGCAAGTTCCCTGCAAGTACTGGAAGGAATTTATCACTAGCACCGCTCCCCCCGAGCGCTGTGCAGTGTCCGGGGCTGCCTGGGTGCGCGCTGCCCGCTCCTCCTCGCCCTTTTCCTCGAACCCCACCACAAACCCCTGGCGAGGCCCAGGCGGGGCCGTTCCCGAGGCCGGGTCCGGGGCTGGGCAGGGAGCGGGCCCGGG
>VZTG01001237.1:124174-152663 GCA_013397845.1 Melanocharis versteri | reverse complement strand
CGCCACCGCGGCGGCTCCCCGGGCCGCTTCCCCCTGCCGGGCGCGGGCCGGAGGCCGCTGGGGCCCGGCCGGGAGCGGGAGGCCCTACCCGGGGCTCGCCTGTCAGGAGCGGCCCTGCCGAGGAGGCGGCCGGGCCCCTCCGTGCCCTCGCTGGGCAGTGCTGCCGCTGCTTCCCTTCTTTCTCACCCCGGAAAGGAAACGCAGAAACCGTGAGGGAAAGGCAGCAGCAGATTTTAACAGCCGGGCAAGTATGAGCTGCTCTTATGCTCTTCGTGAAGAGCATCTAATCTTGTTGCCACGTGTGTGCCTTTTGAAAAGGGCAGCTTCACTTGGAGCATATTGAGTATTTCAGGGATTTCAGCACCACAGTAACTGAAGTTATTGGTGATTACGTGCATCAGGCTATCCCACCATTATTTATGAGGTATTTGGTAGCAGGGATCACAGAAACTGAAAATGGCCATCTTGTGAAAATCGTTTTTGAAGGCTGCTGTCACTGCAGAGCCGCCAGCACATCTTAAACAGTGGAGACTCGTTTAATTACTTTGTTACTACTCAGGTAAAAATTTAGACTTAAAAGTAAGCTGAATAATCTAGATCTGGGTAGGGTATTTAAAATAGCCGTATAGAGTACAAACATAAAAATCTCCATAAGTCTGATTTTTTTCACTCACTGTTTCTAGAGACAGTAACACATACCTTTTACTTCTCTCACTTTTAATTTAGGCAAAGGAGGTAAAAACAGGCGACGAGGTAAGAATGAGAATGAATCAGAAAAAAGAGAACTGGTGTTCAAAGAAGATGGGCAAGGTGAGTTTTTAACTATAGTACGGCAATGTCATTGTTTTCAGTCACATACTGTAAGTGACAGAATAGAGAGAGATATTCTTATTGGGGTTGTATTTGAATTCCAAATGACGTATTGAGTGTAAGAGAAAGACAGTAGGACAAGGGACGTTTTCAATAGCTTCACCACTTAAGAGTGAAGCTTCCCTCTCCTTGACCTTACTGGAATGCTCTGTGTAGAACAGAACTTGAACATTCCCTAGAAACCCCTTGATAGCTTTGTGTGAGGGTCTGTGAGCAGCTGGCTTAGAGGATGTGGTTCAGTCTTGGCAGTAATTGTCCCTGGGATGCACAGTCCCACTTTCTGTTTTATGCTGACTCTAACATCTCTTGGATCCTTTGCTGAGCTTCCCAAAGTCACTGATGTGGCAGAGCAGCTCATCTCATGGTTCTGTCCCCTGATGGTTTGGTTCAGTTGGCTCCTGGGTTGGAAGTCTAGCAGTTACTGAAACAGGAGCGGTGGGTGGGATGTTGTCAGGGGAAGTAAGGCACAAGAGAGTTCAGCCAGGGGGTGATGACTGGGATTCCCATCTGCCCTGCCTTTGGTGACAGTGAGCTCACCTCCCTTTCAGCTCGCCCTGTCTTGTGTGTCACACTCTGGTGGTTGCTCACATAATGCGAGTGCTTTCCCAGTAACCCATTAATGAGTTGGTTTGTTAGAAATATGGGGAAGGTACTGATTTAAATCACTGTAGAAGAGGTGCCACTGAAGTAATTCCTAATTTTGTGTTAGTTGTAAGGAGAAAAGGAGTTTATTTTTATGCACATCTGAAACTTCAGATCTCAAGCAAAATCTACTTAATGAAACATTATTCTCAGTTATGAACAGTCTCGTGGTTCATTGGACTATCTAATTTGTGTGAAGTTCTCCAGTATGTGATTTCTGCAGCTGGTGAGGGAGATGAAATACAAGGTGAAGAGATTGAGGGTAGGTGTTAGAGAGGTGCTTCATAGACCACAGCTGAAGTCTGCTGGTTGCCTTTCAGACAGGGTCTGATAACACCAGGTTATGTCCTTGCAAGGATAGTGGGGTGTTTTCCACAGAGCCTCTGCAGGAGGGATTCAGAATCTCAGTGGGTGGTTATACAGGATGTGCAGCTTTCTCCTCCCTCAGTGACAGCACTGGGATGTTGTCCTTTAGGACAGGTGCTGTGATGTTGTCATAAACTTTCAGACTCTGAGTGTGACTCAGTAGCTCTGAGATTTTCTGTACTAAGCATTTCAGAGGGAGCAAAAGGGTGGATGCAAATAAGAAGGAGCACTATTTGAAATGTTAACATCGATAGTGATACAAAACTGTGATACGTTCAGCAGCCTGTGTGGGTGCTCGAAGCTCCTCTCAGCAGTTCATGTTTGATAAAATGTTACAGCAAATTTGGGCTACAGTGGAAAAGTTATTGGTTGTGTCTTGGAGCTGGATTTGTTCAGAAGTTTTGCTCTGTGGCACTTTGGGACATGGCTTAGCGGTGGACTTAACTGTGCTGGGTTAGTGGTTGGACTTGTTGATCCTGAAGATCTTTTCCAGCCTAAATGATTCTGTGTTTCTGTGTGTTACCATCTTTTTCAGAATATGCCCAGGTGATCAAGATGTTAGGCAATGGAAGACTGGAGGCATTATGCTTTGATGGTGTGAAGAGGTTATGTCATATTAGAGGGAAGCTAAGAAAAAAGGTAATTCTGAAGCGTTGCAATAGGAAATAGTGACATTATGCATGATATGTAATTGTAAAAATTTACATATGTGGCTTGTTACAAAAGTGAGTATTTCTACTGCTCTTAATATCTTAAACTGCTTTTTTTGATAGTAAACTAGTCTGTCCTTCTGTTTCCATTGCTGGCACAAGAATGGTGCATTGATGCATTACTTCTGTTTTCTCAGAAGTTAAGACTTAATAACCACCCTGTTGGCTAGAAGCGCTTCAAAGAAGTTTGATTTACCCTGTAATAGCTCCATAACATGTAAAAATAATGTAACTATGAGTATTTATGACCTTCCATTTGCTGTTAAAATATTAAATTGGATATTTCCAGCTTACTGGTTAGAAAATGAAGGTGGTGGCTGTAGTGAAATGCTTCGTGTCTCTCCATAAATCCTAATGTGTTGTTTGGTTCTTGTGTTATACAACAGAAGTTGAATTTCTGTAACATACGTTTTCTCCTTCAGGTCTGGATAAATACATCTGATATTATATTGATTGGCTTACGAGACTACCAGGTAAAAATTCAGTATAATATGCCACTATAAGGAGTATCTTACAAGTAGTTTTATTTACTGTTAAATTGCAGCAGGTGTTGTGAGGAAATTTCTGTCTAACTTTGTATTTGTACTTAGTTATGCTAAATCATGATTTTTAGTTTCCTTGTACTGCAGGAAGATTGTAATGAGTAGACAAGTTCTAGTTCAACTTGTTTTTCTAAATTGCACCCTGAGACTTTGTGAGTGAAGGTGCTTATTGTCATCAAGCTTGACCTTTTTTCCAGATGTAGCTGTTTGGTGCTTGCATCGTGTGGTATAAAGGGAGACTGAGTCAAGTACCAAACATTTTACTGTGATAATTAGAATTTTTGGTAATCAGAATTTTGGATCCTTAATGTTTAGGCTTTTACCTTAAGAAGCAAATAATTCAGTAATTAGTTTGTACTTAAATTTCCAAAAACGGAGTAGTGTAACTTGGCGTAATATAAACGGTAGTGGGAAACAGTTGTCATATTTTCATTGGGTGAATGCCTTTCATGAATGGTAGTGTTGTGTCATCAGTTGTTGAAGATAGATTCTGCTTCTGAAATGTGCATTAGGTTTATAAAACATTTAAGATACTGTCATTTACTGTATATATTAAAGTACTTGAAACAAGGAATTTTTCGGGCTGGACACTTCCTGATTGACCACCAGACACCTCACTATGTGTATTGTCTGAAGAAAGGTTAATTTCGAAGGCATGAAACTGAACTCGTCTCATCGTTGAATTCTCAGCACTTCTCATTTGTCTCAAATTCTCTTTGCCTTGTTGCCCAGGGAAGTTGTGGGTGCCCCATCGCTGGCAGTGTTCAACGTCAGATTGGATCGGGCATTGAGCACCCTGGTCTAGTGGAAGGTGTCCCTGCCCATGGCAGGGGGGTTGGAGGTAGATGATCTTTAAGGTCCCTTCCAATCCAAACCATTCCATGAATCTATAAATTACTTATAATTGGAGATAAAAAAGTTATCACCCAGAAGAAATGAAAGTATTCCAGTGTGTTTACTTCACATTTAAAGGAACTGGAGGGGAAGGAAGAACAAGATGTTCTTCTATGAATACTGTAGGTGTTAATCCTCTGTAAATAATATAGTTGTAAATAATACAGTCTGCTGAGGTTCATAGTCTCATTTTTCCTTCATAGATGACTAATACATTCTAATAAATTCTTATTTAGGATAACAAGGCTGATGTTATTCTAAAATACAATGCAGATGAAGCCAGAAGCCTGAAAGCATATGGGGAGCTTCCAGAACATGGTAAGAATCTTTCCACTTCAAATTGGAAGTTCACGTTGGACAAGAATAGTCTGTCTTGGCACGGTGTGAGTGCACTCCTTAACTTGTCTAAATTCCTTCATAGCTAAAATCAATGAAACAGACACATTTGGCCCTGGAGATGATGATGAAATCCAGTTTGATGATATTGGAGATGATGATGAAGATATTGATGATGTAAGTAGTAAATGTGTATTTTTATCACATGCTTGAAGCTGTCACCTTTGTCAATAAGCTGTTGTTCTTAGTATTACTGCAAGGAACACGTGGTTGTTCAGGATAGCTTTGCTCCTCAGGGACTGCCTCAGGAAGTGGTGTGGTGCATGCATGTGCCAGCTTTCTGTCCTCTCTCCTGTCCTACAGTCCCCCAGCTGACTTTTAAGCACATGGTACAGTTGATGTCGTGCTGCTAAAACACACATGGAGAGTGGTCTGAAGGTGCCTAAAAGAAAATCAGTCGTTTGACCCCTCAATTCCTCTGTAGGTTTGACAGCCTCACTGTCTCATCAGAACTGCAGAAATAATTGAGGGATTTGTTTTTTAAAAAACAAAGGCTTTAAGTCTCCATTCTTGTTTGCATAAAAACTACAAAAAGCTGGATCTTAGTAGTTTTTCTAAACTTAACCATAATCTTGACTGTCACAGTCACTTGTGTTACTGCTTACCACTAAAATGTAGTAATTGGTCATGCACACTCTGAAATTATAGTAGTAAAATTGTTACTACTCAAATTTTATAATAAATTGCAGAAGTACAATTTGCTGTGCAATGTTTTCTAAGTTGATGCACTTTAAATTACAGCTGAGAGATGAATATGTGCAGGGTCAGCTGGCTGAGAGGATAAGTAGTAACTTACTGAGCCAGTGAGTTAACTTAATTGGATAGACTCTTCTAAGTATACTATTATGCTTTAATTCTTCATCTTTTTAGTCCTCTCTCTCTGAGTTGATAATATGACTAAATCTTTTAAAATGCTTACATTATTCTGGCTTTTATGAGGTTCTCAATATGTGATTCATTAGATCAAGTATTTTAAAAATATCAAAATGCTGAGGAATTTTTCTTCAGACTTTTGAAAATTTCTCTTTGGGCCTGTCAGTGGTTGAGCTTACTGAAGATTTAGCTCATTGAAGCTAGAAAAACTAGTACTGCTTGCTTTTAATAATGAGGCTATTGTAAGACATCAAAGAGATAAGTAGCTGTAGGACAAATTTGCAAACGAATGGATCAGTGTGTGGGGTTAAGTGAGCAGCTATGATTGTTTTTAAGCTTTTGTCAGCCCTTCAATAAAATATTAATATCATGCTTTAAGAATGTAAAAGACATGGAGAAAAGATGTGAGTAACCTCTGTGAGGATCACCGTCATATATCTGAAATGAAGTGCAGCTTCCAAGGTCATTGTTAACAGCAAGAACTCGATGGAGCCTTGCCTTTGTTTTTTATATCAGAAGAATGATTAGAAAGTCACTACTTAGGGAAGTGGCTCTCAAACTTGGTTTTATTTTTGTTTTTGAGAATCATGGGCTAATTTATGTCTGTGCTATTGATGTGTAATTGTGTTGCAGGTACTGTGGTTATACAGAATTGCTCACTTGTGTGACCATAGTATTGTCACAGGGCTGGTAGGGACAAAACCAGAGAGTAATTGTTCATGTGTTAAGAAAACAGGGTATGAGCTGAGGCAAAACCAGGACTGTGCTAAGTCCAAGAAGTCTCCCGTTGAACTGTAAAAGTAACTTAAAAAAAGAGTTGCTTGATGAAAAATACGCTCGGATGAAATACATGGTGTGGTGTTCTTGCTTTTCAGATCTAATTTGGAACAGAGGTTTACATTCCGACTTTTTTCCTCCAAGGATTGTTCTACATTGATACTTCGATTATTTTTTGGGTGAAGTCCCTTACTTTTAAGAAGACTGAAAATTCTCGGTAAAGAGTGTAGTTTGTTACATCAAAAGGATTTATTTTCAATGTTTGTTTTAAAGTATTTATATTTCTTTAGAAATGGATAATGCTGGATTATCACAAAGGTTCAGTGACATGCCACAAATATTTTGTCTCTTCACCAATTAGAGCTTTTCTCTCTGGATGTAAGTGAGATACAGTGACATGGGCTGTAAAAGACTGCATTTTTCCCTCTTCTGCTTTCATCACTACAATTCCAGTTAAACTTGTATTTTGAAATAAAAATTGTTTACCCTGTAATTATCATGGATTTTGATTAAAGGCAAGTAACCCAGTTCAGATTAGTATCAAATCATACTATGCAGTGTCTGTCCTTATACCCCTTGCCTTGATGTTAACTTTAAAAAAGATTTTGATAATACAAGAGGAAAGCAGAAATCTGCATTTAAACTCACAATGCATGATGAATCTGCTTTTCACGTCTAGTAGCATGCTGCTATTTTTATACTGATTTTGATAATTAAAAACATTCATTATTTCAAAGATGTAAATTTTGCATAGTGGAGGGAGGGATGGGAGAGGAGTAAAGATGAAAAGTGAGCAGCATCTCAAATTTGCAATTTTTTGGAAACTGCGGTTGGTGCAGTGGCCGAGCTGCAGCTGCAGACGTTGAACACTGGGTGGCACCTGACTGAACAGGGAGACACGGAGGCAAAACCTTCACGGTTGGGTTTGTACTGAAAAATGCATAATATAGGTTTTCCCCAAAGTAAATGCTTAACATTCTTGATATGTTAAACATCTAGAATATTTTTACATTATATAAAAGGTTATGTTAAGAGTAGAGTTTTATTTTAATCTGAAATTCCATACATTGTAAGGTGCAACATAAAAGCTTATGTGAACTTTGAGTAACAGTATAAATAAGAAAATAAATGTGTCAAAAGTAGAAAGAATCTTTTCATCCAGAATAAATCAATGAAACAAACCGCTGGAAAGATTCTTGTCCACCTTCAGACTGGAGGAGTCAGTTGAGAAACTGAATAAAGACTAACGTCATCATGCAAATATTATTTTGTGGTAGCCTTAGTGTCTTTGTCTTCAATAATGTATTTAACAACTCTGAAAGCAGGTTAATAGAAAAATTCCTTTTGTGCCATAAAGATCTGATTCTTGACACTTGTATTCCTTATACAGTCTTTTTGGTATGATGTAAAGTGACTACCCCAATAGATAAAAACAAAATGGCTTTAAATATGGAGTGGCCTCTTTGCTTTGCATGTATTTTAAGGGGATTTAAACATCCAGAGCTTCTGTAAAAATGTCTTCTCTTTTACCTCCTACTTTCATGATAGTGTCTATTTTCCTTACATGGATCTGGTTCCCTGCTCTAGGAATAAAATTTTCTTAGTATTAAGTAATTTTGCCAAATATTTCATGGATTTTAACTATTTGGTGTAAAAACTTGCTAAATATTGAGGGAAAGATACTACCCTTATAGCATTCTTACTCAACTGATCTTAAATGTATCAATTTACTGTCTTTGTATGCCTGTAAGGTTCAATTGTGAAGGAACATAAATGGTGTAATGTCTCAGAATAAGGCTTACAAACCACTCCCAAGCTCATTGGTTTCCTCGTATTCATCAGGCTATAAGCAGCTCTGAAAATGGTTAAAAGCTCTTGAAGTTCTTGAGATCCAAGTGCAGAAGGTGTCTGTCTTTTCAGTTGTACTAGCAGGAAGGTTAGTGATTGAATTGCAGGGAATGCATACTGAAGATTTAGGTATTATGGGAACTGTTCTTGCCAGAACTGATCTTCTGTATGTGACATGTAAACGCATGGTCAGTGGTCGGGGGAAACACCTACACACTGCTGCTGTAGGGAGCCTGCAGTTCTCCAGTGTAACACAGGCTTCAGGAACTGTGGGTCAAAGATGAACTATTCCTGTCACAATCAGTTGTGGTTTGCCCTGAGGTTCCTTCCAGTCTATGTTGCTCCCAAGTTCATGTCTGGCTCAACCTAAACTGAAGATTTTAAGGAAATTTCTTATTTAAATAATTATTTCTTATTAGTACACCAGCTTAACACCCTTATGTTTCTACTCATAAGCTGGGCTGTATTGCCTTCTTGAGTACCCTTGGTCATCTTGTTTCTCCATCCTCTGCTAAAGCTCCCTTCACAGTCCAATCTAGGCAGCTTTATATCATCCCTCTTGCCTCTTTTTTCTTCGAGGCTGGAAAAACAGCTTGCACAAGAAGCTGTCTTTCCCGTCTCCCTGCAGAGAACAGTGGTAGAACAGCAGCTGCCAGCTAGAGGATTGCAAGGTTGCTGACTCTAAAGTTATGAAAGGCGCTCCATCTGTAAAAGTACTTCCTAGATAAATTTTTAATTATTCTTTTTTAACCAGAATTGCTGCTGGCTTTTTACCTAGAGTGCAAAATTGAAAGCAGAGATTCAAAAATTAATCTCCCACAGCTAAAATACGAACTTTGTTTTCTCTGTTTCCCACTTTGAGGTTTTCTCTGTGATTAACATTTTGAAAAATTATTTTTGTCCATTGTTCCAAATCTTGTCTCTTCACCTTACAATAGGGGCAGTTGTGCATTTGCTTGGACAGCCCTAATGCTTTTCCACCCTAATCCTTAGCAGATACAGTCCAGACACAGCAACTGAAAAAAAGCATATGAGAAACAACCTCTTGTTCCCTTCTCAAGAGGAGGAGCTGGTAACCCATGGCTGCTGAGCTCTCTGTGCCATTTATTTGTTACTGCTGATAGGTTGTGTCATGACTGTGCTCTGCATGTGCCAGCATGCACATCTTGTGTGCTGCTGCCATACAGATATGCGATACATGCCACAAATCTTATATCTGGTACCATATTATACACACACACACTTGAATTAGTGTACAGATAGAAGCTGCAGAGGTTGGGCTGGCACAGGGGTTGCTCTGTCCACTGGGTGATGTCCATGAATGGCAGTGAGCTGATGACCAAGGCTGGCAGGTTGCTCTGTGTGCTGTCCAGCCACACTCCCACCAGGTTCTTCATGATAAACTGGTAGGACTGGTGGCATTTCTGCGTGTGAAATAATGCTGGGACTGCTGCTCCCTGAGGCCCTCTGGCCATAAGGTAAGTCCTGCTCTTGGGTGAATTTAGGTGTCAACTGTTCCTGCTGGTGAGCAAGCTCCAGTCTAATCCATAATTATTTGCTGTTACTGGATATGAATATCAAGAGACTTGAGTTATCCTATGGTTCCCTGGAGGACTCAAAGCTAGCTTTTCATCTGTGGACACTGTGCTATTCTGTAGGCAGGTTGACTGCTTCATAGAAGAAGACTTAAAATTAAGTGTAGCTTTTTGGAAGACGTGAGGGAAGAGGAAAGTACTATCTGAAATAATGTTGTTGTAGTGTGAGCGCAGCTTTTTTTGTTCGTTTAAACTTGTTGCCCATGGCTGGCTTTTCTGCAGGTACGTGTTGGCAACGCTTTCTCATTTTGTTGCAAAAATGAGTCTTCAGAATTTACTTCTCAAGCTGTGATTGTCCCTCCTTTTGGAAGAGGAGAAAAAAGAAGTAAGGGAGGATGCCTTGACTTCATTACATTTTTAATCACGGCAAGCAAGAGTCAGAGTTCCCATTGATTAATTCAAGTTATAGCTTGTGCTATCTTGCCCATCAGATTGAATGCCAGAGCTCAACATTGTGATTATAAAATGCAATCACAACCAAATAAAAGAGACAAACTTAAAACCGTGAGTAACTTCATTTAGTAATTGCAGCTAGTTAAGTGGAACAAGAAATACTTTCAAAAAATGCACAGATGAGACTGTTGTCTGCCCTAGGAGCTGTTCTTCATGTTTTTTCTGTGTTTGTAGAGAGGACACTTGCACAGCAGTTTTATTTATATCCAGGCAGCCAGCTCAAGGAAGGAAAGCTTCAGCAGAAGCTGACAGAGACTTGGGACATCTTGCTGCATCAGTTGCTTAGCAGTAAATTCTCTTTTAAAGCCCTCTCACTGTGTTTTGTAGTTTTTCTTGCGAAAGTGGGTGGCTTGTCCTTGTGTGTCTGGGCTGTGGTGGTGTAGGAGTCTCTTCCATGGTCACCGGCACCTGTATTCCTTAATCAGCCCTACTGTTCGTTAGGGTTAAATTAATGAATTTTATTCCCAGTTGAGGAAGATGATCAGCTGAATGCCTTTGCATGCGTGGCCTCTGGAGGGAGCAGACAAACAGAAAACCAAACAGACCTTGACGTACAGGAGCAAGCAGGGTGCCTCAGCATCTCGGTAGGAAGAGTTTCTAGTCCTGGCTTTCAGGGACTCTGAGGTGCCCATGTCTGCAATAAGTATTGCCAGCAACGGAAATACTTGAGATTTTTTTTCGGGTTTTCAAAACAGGTCACCTTCCTGAAGAAGCAGCTGATTGAAGTATGGGCTTAGGTGCACCTCTGGCACTGGCAGCAACACATGATGGATACTGCTGTTGCCAGCTGGAGTAAACAGAGCAAAGAGCAGCAGAAATACTGGAGGATCCCTGTGGGACACCCAGAACTGTGTAGCTTATATATGTTCCACTATCAGTGGTGCTGGCTGTCAGGCAGGATTCAGTGACAGTCCTCAAGACAGTGACAGAACACTCTGCAGGGACTGTGTTTAGCCTCTGTGCTTAGAGGGGGAAGCCAAGTGCTGCACAGGGCTTGAGGAAACAGCTTCTGACTTCCAAGACTTTGAAACTAACTGTAGTAGACAGTGGTGGAGGGTGGGGAAAGGAGCATTAACAAGGTTTCTGAGAAGAATTTTAGTCTTTTGCTGCCTGACCCAATGAAAAGATCTGCCCTGCTCATGAAGATGTATAGAGAAACTACAGTGATTAAAGCTGTAGTCTTGAAGACTTGTAAAGAAGCCCAAGACCCTGAAAAGGTGTGAAAGACCTTGCTGACTTTTTACCCACTGGACAGTAACTGTCCCAACTTGCCTTGCCAGGTTGCTCTGGAATACACTGGGATGTTAATAATGAGCTGTTGCAGCAGGTGGCTGACCAGAGGGAGTCTTGCAGCAGCTCTGACACAGGGACTTTTTTGTCTTGAACAAGTGACAGTATGCAGCTAGATCATAAGCTTTGCTGAAAGTGGCAGAAGTAGCCAGTGCTAAATAGCTGTGTGATGGAATAGACAGAGATGGATATTTGGATCTGATTCTGCCAGCCCTGTTAGTTGAAAACGTCTTAAAAGATGTCCTAAGACTCATTGGTGTGTTGTCCTGTCTTACTGTACTCCTCTTGAGTGACTGGGTCAGAAGGAATGGGCACCTGTCCCTCACTGTGGTTGTCAGCTGCATCCCCTTAATAGCAGCTTATACCACTTCCAGCCTAGTAATGTGTCTGGATTGCTGCTGTTAACCAGAGTATGGGCAAGTGAGCAGAAACCTCTTCCCAAAACAGGGCACCAATTTCACAAAGGTGCTGGAACTGTGCAACAGCCTAGGGACTCTTTCATTAAAAGTGTGAGTGTACCAGCTGCAAGTGGGACAAATACTGTTACTGGTGTATTGTCATCCTGGCACTGACTAGTGAAACAGTTGCTGAAAAGTGGAATAAAACAGTATTGGCTTGTGCTTCTCTGTATTAAATATGCTTTAATCCTCAACAACTCCCTTCTCTGCTCCTCCTCTCCCCAGTTTGAATTGATGCTATTGTATTGCCAGGTGTATTCTTTGTCCACAAATGTACAAAATGTGATCTCAGGCTTCATGAAAGGTTTTAAACTAAACTGATGTTAAGCTACTGTTTAGGACTACAAAAGTCTAGGTTAACTAGGTTAGTATAGGATAATGCAGAAAATAATGTATGGTTACAAAGAAAGAGAACATAATACAGCCAGTAGCTGATTGTGTGTGTTTATAAGCAGTTTAGGTTAATCCATCAATAGTTATATAAGCAGATGTTGGAGAATCAAAAAACGCTGAAGATGTGTGTCTGATCTAGAACGTGGGGAGGCATTCAGAGGAAACAGCTTGAGTGCCAAGTAGCCGATAACTTTATTTCGAGAAGACAGCATGAGTGTTTCTGATTACTTGTGTAGATTGGTATCCGAATCAATTACAATAATAACAGGGGGAAGGAAGGAGAGTATGATACCTAATAGTTTCCTTCTTTATTACCCAAGCCTTCCTTAAAACTGGTAATTTCCTTGTTAATGGTTTTCAAAATATTATTTACTCTTGAACAGGTTTGGGGGATTTGTTTTGATGCATGCATGCCTAAAGAGGACAAGTTGTAAACCACTGAGCATTACCCAAACAAGAATTCTGAGAAATTTAAACTTTCAAGATAATTTGGTATTTATCACTGATCCTGAGAGCAAACTGAAGAACACAGTATATGAGGACAAATGGAGATCCAGTGGAGATCAGATTAGAGATTCAGATTAGAGGCCTGTTTACATATTTTTTAATATTTTTCACTGTAACAATAATGAATGCATCTAGTTTGCACAGCTGAAGTACTACATCCATATGATCTCTTCAGCAGATATAATTATATTGTACTATTTATTATTCAATAAGAAGAAATCAGAGACTGCAGAAACCTTTTTCTCTTTTGGGTTCAGCTGTGTTAGCAGTAGCCTGGGAATCTTTGCAAAAAATTTCCCCACTGTAATTCTTCTGTGAAATTAGTCCTTTAATGATACTGAAGTTAGTTTTATGTTTATTAGTATAGAGTTGGTACTGACCACTTTAGGAAGTCAGTGTTTTTGTTACTCTATTTCTCTATGGTTGTGTTGGCAGAATAATGTTGCATTGGTGTAAATGGCAGAGAAAAAGATGAAACTAACATTTATTAAAACAGGAGAATTTCTGAAATAGTAAAAATTTTAACAGTGATCACTGGAAAGACAATATTTTTGGATAAATCATCTTTAGGTCCTTCCCTGGTCAATATTGATTTTGAACCTCTGCCACAGTGTGTACAATACAGCAGTATGTGCAGCACAGCCTGAACCATCTCAAGGCAGCTTAGTTGTTTAGTTACTTAAGAAAACTTTCTTCTTTTTTTTTGCAAATCTCTTTTTAATCTGGGTCGCTTCACTGTTCTATTTGCATTAGTGCCAGCCAAGCTGAAGGAAAAATGCACTGGGAGGTGAGAAGAGCAGTGGAGGTACAGATGCTGCTGTGAGCTGGTACAGCCTCTGGAGGCTTCGAGGAAATCCTGGCCTCAAGCAGCTGTTTGACTCACAGAATTGCATAGGTTGGAAGGGACCCCTGGGGATTGCAAGTCCAACGTTCTGTGCAAAGCAGATCCAGTTAGAGCAGGTTGCTCATGGCTCTGTCCTGTTGCTTTTTTAGTATTTTCAGGGTTGGAGGTTCCACAGGCTCTCTGGGAAATCTGTTCCAGAGTTTGAAAACAAATAACATCATTGCATCTCATTGGAATGTCCTGTGCCCTGGGTTGTGTCCACTGCCTCTTGTTCACCCACGATGTGCAACCAAGAAGAGTCTGGCTCTCTCTTCCCAATTACGTAGTTGCAGAAAGAGTAAGATTTCCCCTCATCCTTCTTTTCTCCAGGCTGAGCAACTCCAGGTATATCAATCTCTCCCCAGTATCACGGGCTCCAGTTCCTTCAGGATTCTTGTTAGTCATCTGCTCCTTTTTCTCATGCTGGGGAGCCACAGAATGGACACGGTGCTTTGGATGCAGTGTCAGCATAACAGTGTTCTTCACTGCCGTCTGAACCAGGCATCTGGTGTATGATTTTTTGTCCACTGCTTAGCTGTTGAAGCACTTGATCCAAATCACAAGATTAGAACTTGACTCCAAGGATCTGAGAACTCCTGACTCACCTCTCTGTTAGAGAAGGTAACTAAGTGATTGAGCAGAAATGGAAAAATACAACTGGGAAGTATTGCATTAAAAAATGTAGAAGTTCTCTTTTTTCATTTTCTTTTTAAACTAGCTTTTATCTTCAGTGCAACTAGAAGTCCCTGTACCTCTACTGAAAACTGCACCACAGACTATGGTACTAGTTACTATCATAACCACAGATAGACAGATCTGAAAGTGTTTGGAAATCTTCGAGCTAAGCTTCAAAGGTGTGATTTATCCCTACTGAATCCCAGCTCAGAAAAGTAAATTCTGGTATAGAGGGCAGGACATATTTCTCATACCAGAAGGACTTTCAAAGGTGTACTTGCTTGAGTTGTGAGGTTCTGGAGTTATTTTTAAGTTCATGTTTAAAGAAAGTATTTTTCTTAAGCCTATAACCAGTCTGAGTGTTCATTCTGTTGGATCATTTGTTCATCCTTTTATTTAATTAGCTGGCAGCCTTTCTTCTAGGGAGGTGCTTTCTGAGGAAATAAGTGCAACTGCTGGAATAATTTAATTGTTGTTATTCTGAGACTCTGTCTGCCTCAGCCCCATTTTAAACTCCCTTTCTGAGTCTATCTGGATTTGATGGGTGGACGGTTTGGTGGATGAGAAATTGGTGGGATGGCCGCATCTAGAGGGCAGTGTTCAGTGGCTCGGTGCCCAGATGGAGAACAATGTCAGCGGCTGTCCCTCGGGGTCCCTACTGGGACCACAGCTGTTTAATGTCTACATCGATGGCATAGTGGGGTCAAAGTGCACCCTCAGCGAGTTTGCAGGTGACACCAAGCTGCGTGGTGTGGTTGCCGCACCTGAAGGATGGGATGCCATCCAGAGGGACCTGGACAAGCTCAAGGAGTGGCCCTTGGGAATCTCATGAGGTTTAACAAGATCAAACGCAAAGGGCTGCACCTGGGCTGAAGCAACCCCCGGTATCAACAGAGTCTGGGGGATGAACAGATTGAGAGTAGTCCTGCTGAGAAGGATTTGAGGATACTTGTGGATGGAAAGCTGGATGCAAATGGGCAATGTGCAACTCGCAGCTCAGAAAAACAACCATGTCCTGGGCTGAATCCAAAAGCGGTGTGGGCAGAACAGTAAGGGAGAGAATTTTGCCCCTCTACTCTGCTCTTGTGAGACCCCACTGCAGTGCTGCATCCAGCTCTGAGGTTCTCAGCACAGGAAAGACATGGACCTGGTGGTCCACGGGAGGGTCACGACTACAGTCCCAGAGCTGAAGCACCTCTCCTTATGAATAAAGGTTGAGAGAGTTTGGGTTGTTCAGCCTGGAGAAGAGAAGGCTCTGGGGACACTTTCCAGCAGCCTTCTAGTATTGAAAAAGGGCTTAAAAGAAAGATAGGGATGACTTTTTAGCAGGACCTGTTGCAATCAGACAAGAGATAATGGATCTAAACAGAAAGAATTTCGTTTTAAACTAGTTATAAAGCAGAGGTTTTTTACAATGGGAGTAGTGAAACACTGGAACAGTTTGCCCAGAGAGGTGGTGGACACTTCATCCCTGGAAACATTCCAAGTCAGGCTGGACAGGGCTCTGAGCAACCTGGTCTAGCTGAGGATGTCTCTGCTTATTGTAGTGGGGGTTGGACTAGAATATCTTAAAGTTCCCTTCTAATTCAAATTATTCTATGATCTAATCAAAAGCCCTATTTATTTGTCACTGCCTTGGTGTCAGCAACCCCTAAAGTCACAGTTTTCTTATCTGCAATATTTAAGACAAAAGAGTCTTCAGCTCGATATTCTCAGTGTCAGAAGTTGAAGAGCTGCTCCATGGCCAAGTGCCCACTGTCACAGACAGGTGAGTGGGAACAACAGTCACCAGTGGTTCAAACAGCACCAGTTTTACTGAACTACTGCATCGGGTACTGCATGAGACAAGGGCAGGTAACAGGACATTTCTACTGCTTGGACCTCAACAAAAGGAAAAAGGAGATCAGACATAGTGTTTCAGTCCATCCTCAGGTACTTCACTTTTTCTCCCCAGGTGCAGGACTTGGCATTTTCCTTTCTTGAACTTTACAAGGATTCTGTTGACTCATTTCTCCAGACTGTCAGAGTCCCTTTGAATGGCAGCACACTCATCAGATGTATCACCTACTCCTCCCAGTTTTGTGTCATCTGCAAAGGGTGCAGTCTGTCTCATTATCCAGGCCATTAATGAAGATGTTATGTAGTATTAACTCCAGGGTTACACCACTAGTGACAGACCTCGAGCTTGAGCTCATGCCACTGATCACAACCCTTTGAGTCCAGCAGTTCAGTCAGTTTTCAACCCACCCCACTGTCCATTGATTTTGTATATACTTTGTCAGTTTCTCTACAAGGATGTTATGAGAGACAGAGCTGAAAGCCAACATAGATAACACCCACTGCTCTCCCCTCCTCCACCCATACTTACGTGACATCATCATGGGGAGGCATAATCTCCACTCTGTAAATCAATCCTCACTACTCCCCAACACCTTGTTCTCCTTCGTATGTTTGGAAATCATTCACAACATCACTTTCCCAGGATCTGAGGTGAGACTGGCTCCCTGTAGGTTCTTGAATCCTCCTTTTTGCCCTCCTTGAAGAAAGCAGTGACATTTGCTTTTTTTCCAGTCCCTAGGAACCTCCCATGATCACTGGCACCTTTCAGAGATTAGTGAGGGTGACCTCACGATGACATCAGCCAGCTCTATGCTGTTATAACTTACATAATTCAAATCTACAAGAAGCAGCACATTCCATGAATTGCAGGATTTACAGGGAGGAAAAATCCTCACCCTTAGTTGTACGTGACAGTGAACTTTAACCTTTGCAATTAAGGTAAGTTAATGTTTGATTAATGACATATGTTAACTCAAGTTTTGACATGTATGACAAATACCTAAATGCAACTCTATGAAACTTCTGTCAAGTTACATTATTTTATCTTCCATGTGAGTTAGGTGTATTCCATCAGATACATTCTAGTTTTAATTTCTCCAAATATGGCTGCTCTGCTCCTCTCGTTTAGATACATTAAGTCCTGCCATTTCTCCACTGAAACTTAGAATGCTGGACCCAAGATCAAATCCACAATACAAGAAAGGATTTAGATGTATGGCATATATGGATTTATACTACCTTCTAAGAGTAGGAGGTAAAAGATTCACAGTTCTAAACAGAAGACAAGCAGGTTACTGTTCCCCAAAAAACAAGTAAAAGCAATTTCTTTTGGTGGCGTTATCAGTGTGGGAATCTACTGGGCTGAGGTGTTATAGAATCAATATAGTTCATCACAGAATATGTCTATTTATATCAAATCATTTTCTACAGAACAAAGACATTGGATACTGCTTTGATAACAGAAGGCCAGAGACAGGCTAATTAGTATTTGTTTCAGACATGTTGGAAGGAGCAGCTGAGTTTATATTCAGATTTTAATGTGGTAGAGGCCTAAGTCAACTAAGCCGGAGAGGTGAATGGGTGCCAGGGCAAGGGAAAGAGGGATGTGGAGCAGAAGTGTGACTTGAAAGCCTTTCCTTAGCGGAAGTCTCTTGCTACATTTCTAACTCCATAAAGTAGGTTGGTGAGAGGAGTTGTCCCAGTTAACTCACCGAGGTGTTGCCTGTATATTGAGTCTTCTCTCTCCAAACAGGCTAGGTGACAATCTTTTACAACCACTCATGAAACCAAACAAGTTAATAAATAGATTATTTTAATAATAGGCTTTATTAATAAGATGTGAAGACCTGAGACCTGCTGCATGATCATCAAAATGTTGTTTGAAAGGTATCTCTGAAGGCTGTTTTTCAGCTGGACCAAGCCAGCACTAGACTATGTCAATCTTGACTTTGCCTGAGTCTTGAAAAGCCTCAGTGACAGAATTTCCTCCACTCCTCTGGACAACCTGTTCTAGTGCCCAGCTACTCCTTGATTTTATTTTCTGATGCTCAGTCTGAACTTCCCAAGTTGTAAACTGTGGCAATTGCTCTGTTAGACCAGCTGGCAGTGAAAAGAAGAGTTTGGCTCTGACGCTTTTCTAATGATCCTTCAAACACTTGTAGGCTGATGTTCTGTTACTTCATAGCTTCCTTTCTACCAGCTAAGTCCAGTGCCTTCAACCTCTCCTCAATAACTTTCTTATCAGCCCTGCACTGAACACGCTCTAATCTTGCCCTGTCTCTCTTGATCAGAGGTATCCAAAACTATTTCAGGCATGGCTTCACCAGTACCCAGCAGAGATTATCAGCAAATTCCCTTTGATGTGCTGGCCATGCCTCTAACGCACCCCAGTGAGTGCCTCCTTCCAGAAGAGCCATGGGTTCCTGTTTGCCCTGGTGTGTGCTGTAAGCCCCAGGGTTGTGACCTTGCCAGCCACTTCCCACTCTGTACCTATACACGGGGCAATTCCAGCTGTTCCAGGGGCAGAACTTCACACTTCTTATCAGGATCATGATGTCTCTGTCTAATCCTTAAGCTTTTCAGGGTCCTTCTGGGTTGAACCAGCAGCTGCTCCCTGACCCTGGTGTTACCTGCTCAGAACGAGCTCTGCATTTCAGCCAGGTTGTTGATGAAGGCACTGGATATGGGTGCCAGTATCGAGCCCAGGCTGCTTTGCTGATTACCAATCAAATATCGAGTAAGTGATTGCTACCCTTACAGCTTCCAATTCATCCAAACAGGTGGTTTGTCCAGTCCGTGCTTCTGCTGTTTCCAGAGGGGAAGGGTGGGGAAGGTGGTGTCAGAAGCCGTATTCAAACCAAGGTATGTTATGGCCACCACTCTGCTCTTGCCCACAGGGCCAGACATTTCATCACTGCAGGCACTCAGCAGGTCAAACATGGTTCCTGGGCTGACTCCACTGATTACATGTTCCCTGATCTTTCCATTGACTGAGATGCTGACTGGCCCATCCAGAGGGCAACCTCCAATCCTCAACCCCTTCCAACCCAAACCATCCTATGATTCTATGATTCCCAAGTCTACCTTCTTACCTTTTTTTAAGGATGAAGATTGATGGTGGCTTCACAGTCAGGCCCACCAGGTCTCCCAGTAAGCTTGAGATCATTCCCAGCCAGACCAGTGGATCTGAATACACAGAGCTTCTCTAACTTCTTGCTCCTCCATTGCTGGCTGCCCAATTCCCTCCCCAGCTGTGTCTGTACAGGCAGGAGTCAAGGAGCTGTCTTTGGCTCTTAAGACAGAGGCAGAAAAAAGGCACTGAGTTCATCAGCTTTTTTGTCAACACCTGTTGTCACAAGGGGCCTCTGTCAGCAGAAGTCCATTTTCCCTGAACTTGCTTTTCCAATTAGCAATTTCCAGAATCTGCTTTGTTCCAACCAGTGCCCCTCAGCAGTCTCAGCTCCACCTGAGCTTTGGCTGTCCTGGTTTTGACACTAAGTGCCTCACACTGTGGGTGTTTTTGTGTCTATCAAGTGGTAGTGGTTTACTTAGGACATTAAAATACTTCTTTTTAGTTTGGCTAATCTAAACCACATAGGAGAGATGGTCTTTCTGACTCTTGCACACTTTTGTTCCAGTAGGTCAAGACTTACGAATGACCATGGAAAAATTGCTCCAACTGCAGAAGCAATTGGCAGGAAGATATGGAAAAAATGTCTGAAATTATAACCCAGTTAAATGTGATTAATACAAACATCAATAAAAATTGAATTGTATTCTCTTGTTTTTTAAAGATTTAGAAGGAAGATGCAACTAGATAGTGAAGACCAACAGATGACCTGTAGGAAGGCTTTGGGTTGGTCTGCCACTGGGGAACATTCTTGGAAGAGGATCATACACACATGCACACACAGAGTAGTTTGAGGTCTGGACTGGGATCAAGGCTAATTTGATTGATAAAAGCTTAAATTTTAAAGTAGGGAACAAAGCTGGGAAAGGTTCATTTAATCTGCATGATGATTATGTAGTGAGAAAGGAATATCAAAAGGTCAGAGGAATGAAAGTGCCAATACGGATACATGGAGTGGGAAACTGCTGGCTAAAAATTAGCCTCTTGTGGCCAGCGTGAAGATACTGGACTGGTACAACAAAACAGAGGATCCAAAACTGTTGTGTCAGAATGCAAAACTATCTAGCATAGAGACCTGTGAAGGATTAGCAGTTGTGGCTGGAATAATAGGATGGAATTACATGCATAATTTAGGGAAGATAGAGGAGAAAAAGAAGATGGTGAAACAGCATTATACGTTAATGACTTCAGAGGAAGGAAAGGGATGGTGTGAATAGCAGGAGTCAGGTTTAAGTAAAGATTGTTGAGAAAAAGTTAGAAAAAATACTGTACTGTACTGGAGTATCAGACAGCTTGCAGTATCCAAGAGAGCCTGGGAGCTGGATTTAGACAGGGGTGTAGATGTCTGTCATGCCAATTGGAAAAGAAAATAAGTACCTTTAATTTCTCTATAAATATGGAGATATAAGATTGTAAGACCTATTCCCAAACGTGCTAAAAGACCACTACACTGCAGTGAGAAAATATGCAAGAGTGCTATGAAAACTTTGTTATATGGCTAGGAAGAAATTCGTAGAATCATTAAATATTTTTAACTACGAGTAATTAATTTCCATTACTTCTATTTGAAATAAAAAGAAATTCTGGAATGTCAGAATTCTCATTGAGTAGAAACACTGGTTTTAGCCATCATGATTTTTCCCAATTAATTGTGATAGTTGCATCAGGTTGTATTTTCAAACTGAGCTTGAAGACAGAATAAATAACTTCTCTCATAACTATCACAAATTAATTAAAAAAAAAACTTTTAACATTCTAATATGCAGTAAATATATATAAAAGAGGGAATTTAGAAAACATATACTAGATGTAGATCTGATTTTCAATGCGGGGAGAGGGAAGGCTAAAGAGTTAGATTCAGAAAACACACAAAATGGCTACAAAACCAGCATTATGTACTCGGGACCATCCTCAGCATTATTTCCACAGATTCTCTCATGCCTATTTTTATTCAATAACTAGCAATTAACTGATTTTTAAATTTTGCTCTCTTATGTTGGCTACAGAGGTTTATAAACATGTACAAAATGCATATGCTGTATTTGCTGAGTTGTAATTCCCATAAAATTCAAATCTAGAGGAAGCAGCGTGTTCCATGATTGAATTGGCAGGGAGGCAGAAAATGGATCCTTAATTGGTCATGAGAATGACCTTTAACCTGTGAAATTAAGGTAAGCTAATGTTAATATCTGATTTTTATTTGAGTTTGAAACACATGACCACTACCTAAATGCATCTCCATGAGATTACTTGAAGTTGTCATTTTATCTTTTTAGCATCTCTAGTTAGGATTTTTTAATCAGATGTTTACACGTTATAAACTGAAGTCACTGATTTTTGTCTTCAGAGACAGACTGAGCTACTCATTGTAGCTGTGTTGAAGTCGGTGGAGCTCAGCCTGAAAATCCATTTCATTCTTGATGAACAAGTTTTATCAATAGACCCCCCCCTTTTGTGTTAAAATGCCCAGTATAATATTTTATACTAATTGATTTCAGATTCAGCTCAACCATTTTTCAAAGACTGCTTGCTTAAAAATTATTGATCCATTTTAATAACCAGGAGGCCTTCAGACTGTAACCATCTCCAGGCATAGCCTGATTTATCATGCTTTAAAGCAGCCACAGAATCACTGTGACCAGCGTTGCTTCTTCTATGTCTGAGTGTGCCAAGTCACATGGCACACTCCTTGTCTGTGGAATTTAAGGAAGAATGAAAAATTGATTATAAGAGTAAATAAAATCCTCATCTTTTACAATGTTCTTTCTCTCTTTCAATAAAAGCAATTAGAATTTGTTTTCTACTTCCCTGTGTTGGGCAGGTATTAAGTATATTCTTAAATTACATCTGGGTCTGTCATAGATTCCTAAAAGGTAAAAATTAATGAATATTTATGATTTTAAAAATCATTGAAAATTAGTTATGAAAGCAGACCTAAAGCACACTGACTTCTCTCCTAGAATTATCATGTCTCTCCCAGAGTTATCTTATGGATAGTGCTCAGAGAGGCTGAGGACTATCCACTGGACTTACCAGGCATTTAGGGAGTGGTGAGCTTGGAGCATGCAAATGGTCTCACTGTGCCTGTGAGGAGTCTGGCTGTGCACACGCAGTGCTACTCATATAGGTCTGTAGCCTCACCACCACATGCCCTCTTGGAGTACCTGGTCTATGTGTTGCAGAGGTTTTGCGTCCCCAGGGTAGTCATGATTTCCCTTCTCTTCAAAGTGGCTGCATTTATCATACTTGGGATGCTAGTTTAACCAAAGAAGTAAAAAACTAATTCTCTACTGACTGACTGACATCTGATGCAGTATAATTATTATTCAATGATAACTAAAATTAATTGGTTTAATGCTATTTTAGGCATTCCATCAGAGTAGAAATGTCTTAGGATTTGATATTCCAGAAACTTGAGAACAGTTCATTATCAATCTGAGGTAGGAACATTCCTGTCCATGCTTCTCTCCTATATACCATAATCTTCTGTGTGTTTAGATGAGGTACTGCTGGGGGAAGAATGTTTCACGTCCTGGCAAAGTATCCTCTTGCAGTTAAACGAAAGTACTACAAATAACAGCAAATCCTTCAGGCAAATATCAATCACTTCAGCAGGTGGTGAAGAGAAATGGAAAAATATTTCTATGCCTGCAGGGCAGACATTCTTCCTTTCTGAAGCAAGACCTATCTTCTCCTGCCTCTCCCAGCAAAGGCTAAGACTGTGTCACATCCTCTTAGAGAATGAAAAGCTGACAGAGCTTTTGCCTTTTCTTTGCCTAATACTGCAGTAAATAACCTTTAGTTGCATCTCAGAATCAAAAGGAATCCAAAACTCATTAAAATCTAACTTGTTCATATTCCCCAATGATACCTGCCCACAAATCTGCAAAGCAATTAGTAACACAGCTCTTAAGATTCATGGCTCACAAGGTTTTGAATCTGGAGTAGAATAGCAGGTATTTGGAGGCAAATATTTAAGGACTTAATACAGGAGAACTGGAGAAATAATATATATCACTCTTTCAATGAGATATTGATGACAAAATATTCAGTTTAAATCAGTTTAAATCAATGTGAAATAGGTTGGTGCTGCATTCCACTACTGTTTATCCCATTACCATGCTCAGCAAAGCAGGGTGTGTATACAGGGCTATGTTTGTACATGACTTAAAATGCCTCTGCTGTCAGAGGCATTTTTAAATAACAAAGGACAAGGTGATGAGAGAGTTCCTCTCTTGCTCTATTTTCACTTATTTTTGTAAAGATCAATCCTGTTAGTGCCAACCTTTTCCAAATCAAATAGCTATGACTGAACTTCAAAGGATAAAAGTGTGAGGCAAGGGAAAATATGCCCCTAGTTCAAGGCATTTGGAGGGTACAAAAAATCACATATGGCACAGGATATTGGGCTGTGTGATTTAACAATTTAACATTTAACAATGTTAAAAAACATCTACTTTCACATAAAGGAGAAATAATACACTTTTCACATGTCAAATAACAAATACGAAAGCAATCCGTTATGATTCATCCTAATTATTTTAACACTAAGCTGATACTACTCACTGAATGACAGTTCTTAGATATGTAAATACACAAAAATAAAGCAGACAGATGTAGTTCAAGTTTTTCCAGACTGAGTTGCACATTGTTGCTGCTTTTCAATCAGAGGAACCTAAAAAGGCAAGTTTAATGCCGTGAGTATCTGCGGCTTCTTAAACAGTGAGAGACAAACAGAAATTGAAGCCATTTCACCTGGGCAAATTCAACTATTTTTTATAAAAATATTTTTGACTAAAAGATAGAAGTCCTTCAGGAATACAACTATGAGTTCTGATTTCAAAGCCATGATTTTGAAACAGAGCACCATTTTACTGTTGGTATCTACCTTCAAGACTGCTACTACCAACACATTTTATAGAAAGATTTCAAGTGACTGGAAAAAATTTTCTCTGTTATAACAATGTGCCTCACTTTATTGACTCAGTGCCCTTGATTTTTTTATGTAAGATTGATCTCTTGTGAGAAGATATCAGTCAATTACTCCATGGGTGTTTCTGTCATTTCATAGAACCATAGAATAGTTTGAGTTGGAAGAGACCTTTTAGAGCTCGTTTAACCCAATCCCCCTGTGGTGAGCAGGGGCACCTTCCACTAGACCTGGTTGCTAAAAGTTCCATCCAACTTGGCCTTGAGCATCTCCAGGGATGGGGCATCCACGACTTCTCTGGGCAATGTGTTTATGTACCTCACCACTCCCACAATAAAGAATTTCTTCCTAATATCTAATCTAAACCTGCCCTCTTTCAGTTTAAAGCCATTCCCCCTTGTCTACATGCCCTTGTAATCTATTTCAGGGGAATGCTTAAGATGCTGAGTTAATATTTCAACAATCAGGAACAACTATATTTAGTTATACCCACCACCACCTTTCTTCAGTTTCTGATACATGTGCTAAAACACTCTTTCTAACTTCTGAGTCATGTTCTGTTTTTCTCAGAGAACACAAACTTACCTGATGAAGAGGAGTACTTCTCTTCAGATGAATTTGCAATGCTTGTAAAACTACTTTGGTCTGAGCACTTAATTTCATCCAGAAGTTGTGAGGCACTGGACTTCCAGGAATTTCAGAAAAGGAAGGATGATTTTGAAGGTAAAGCAGACAAACACTGCCTAGGAGAAGTGGATTTCCTGTCTCTGACACGCAGTATTTGTGTGACACTGGGTCAGTTGCTCCAACTGAAATACCCGAGGCAGCCATTCTACTTGCCTTACTTTTTTTGGGCACTCAAACTCTTGGCCATTGATTCAAAATGGCAAAATCCAGCAAAAACTGTGGACCAACATAAATTTTTAACATTGTCAATTTGGCTAGTTGGCTCAGGACTGACTGTTCTGTTTTCTCTCAGAATCATTCCTAGGGAGGGATGGCTTTGGTTGCATAGATACCACCATCTCAAAAACACTGAGAAAAGAAGCCAAGATTTTCAAAATTAGTTTACACTTTTGACAGTTTTTATTTGAATGTCTGTTAAGGTGGCAAAATTATCAGTCCCTCCAGCTTTTTTCTGTCTGCATCCTGAGCTGACTTTAAGATTTTACTTCTCTGCAGATTTACCTCTGAGATTTTCACGGGCTTAGGTTGACCACCACCTACGGTAACTCATTTGCACAGACCTGTTTAAATACAGCATCTGCTGAAACTGTGTGGTAAGAGAGGAAAAATGTTTCCCACAAAAGAAACTCAAAGCAATGTTGATTTTAACGGTGTGCAACACACCGTAAAAGAAACAACACTTTAAAACACAACAATCTAGAACGAGTATTACCAGAGCTTCATTCATTGCAGAACAAACTGGGCTTCAGATGAAGAAAGCAGAATAACCAAAGTGTCTGCAATAAACACTTTCCCAATTGGAGTGCTCAATGTGATGTGCCTTACAGAGATTAAGTTGTGTGTTGGGAAAATTCCTGCACTGCCTTATAATTCATGCCAGAAAGCTGCTGCTCAGAGACTGGCAATGCCCAGCAAACACACAGCTTCTCCCTGCTGTCTCATTGCCCTTGCAGGCAGTGCTGTGATAATTCACCCTCCTGGCCCTGGAGGTGAGGACAAACTTTCCAATCCACCCCTCAGCAAACAAAGGTTATAGGACTATCAGGTTGTGTGATCCTTCCCCTATCACTCGAAAGTGGAGCCTCACATGACTTCTGGTGATGTGCAACCTCTAGGATGCTTTCCTTCTGCTGATAGGAAGAGATATTAAAGAAAGGTGGGCTGTGGAGAGTTACAGAGGAACATAGTGACATCTCCAATTCTAAGGATGCAGACAGCTGGGAAGGCCCCTTTTGCTGCTACAGTCAAGAAAAAAATCTTATTCTGTGAAGTACGAGCAAAATTAAACTGTCATAACTTCTTTTTTAAAGGTTGAATATTTAAAAATTTCCCAGAGTTCCTATATCTGTCATAAAGAAGGATACACACACATCTGAAATTAGCTCCTGACTCCCAGGTGTAAGTGCATACAAAAGCTTTGTAGATTGTAAGAAACCCACTACATCTAGTGCTTAAAGATCTATGAAGTATTTAAAGTCAAACCCGACCAAGAGCAGTTATGCTCTCGTTTCTGAGGTGCTGGTGGATGCACACTGTATTAAATCCACTGTTCCCTGCTTTAAAACAACCTGCCAGCCTCCACAATTAACATTAGAATTAACAAACATAAGAATTAACAAACCACTACAAGACAACCCCAGACACATTACCTCCTGTTAGCTCTTCTCTGTGTGGAAAATATGATAATAGTACTACTTCAACTTAGAAGGCTGTTACAAAGTTAAATTTATGAATGTTTTGAAGAAGTTATGAGACAACCACAGGAAAGTCATCATGGAAATTAATTAACCTGCCTTCAAGGCAGGGTTTGAAGAATGTACAGAGAATATGACATGAAAGATTCCACTTTACATGACAAAAATGAAGAGAAACATTGAAGAACTATACATTAATTAAAGAATTCCATGTATTGAATGAGGCAGGAGTCTTGTGGAAAAAACCACTTTGCAAAGGTAATTTAAAAACTGATTCATATCACAAACAACATACAATACTGTAGGGGAGGGCTTTGTCTTTGGAGCTTTCATGTTTTCTGTATAGTTTCCTTAAGTTTTCTTTAAAAGATCTTTTTTTTTTTTTCTGTTGCATGACTCCCAGCCTGAGTGCTGTGAACTAGCTATCAGAGGAAATCACAGTTGTAGGAGAACACTTCTTTTTCCATGTGACATGCTGTGCTTACGGGCTCCACGACCACTCGAGAGCCAGCACTGGTGGGCTCATGTTCCTCGGGGCAGATTCCCCAGTGCCCCCATCCATCCCTCTCCTCTCAGCCACTGGCTACTACCTGAATACCCTCCCTGCAGGTACCCTTATACCCCTTTCTCCAGCTTCTGGCCATAATCCTCCATCTTTTCATGCCCCACCTCCATTCTCTGCTGTCCTATTTCCCAGTCCTGGAAATTCATCCTCTCTGTTTCCTTTTCCTCGTCACTAAGCCCATGTATCTTGCACTGAGACCAGCTGTTCTTTCCCGTGTGTTCCTCAGACACCAATAGGCTAAAGATTAATTAATATTACAGGAGATTCTTCCTTTTGGTTTTGTTGCCAAAGGAGCACCTGGAAATTAGGAGGTACAGCTACAGTAAGACAGATGGAGGTTTTCTTCTGTAATGTGACCAAAACTGTGCAATTTAATCTTTAGACAGGTGGAATAATAAGTGGAGCTCCTTGATGTAAGGTTAGCGTGAGAAATAGCTGAAATGAAAACATCATTTGACACTTTTTAAATTTGGCAGAGTTACAAGCAACGAAAATTAAGAATTTCATTGATAAGGCAACATTAGGAATAATTATTACTATATGCACCAGAAACCCCAAATCTGTGTAGCTAAACTTTTATTGAGGTGCGTGAACCCAACCATGAGAAGACCACTTGAATGTGTAGATGGAAGAATTGTTGCCCAGCACCCCAACAGAATACTTGCCTCTTAGGAAATAGTGATTTACTAGGAGACACATCAGGAATACCAAAGTAAATGCTTTCCTCCTCCTTCCTCTTATATTGACTATGGTCTGTACTTTCAGGTCAAGAATATAAAGGTAATATAATTGCTTGGCAAAAAGAAGAAAACAAAAGGAGTAAGAATGGAAAGTGGAAGGATTAAATATATTTTACATTTAAATTTTGGTAAATTGTCATTGAAGATGAGTCAATAAAGTGTTTGGCATCTAACACTAGTTCTGTCAACATTTTGAGCAGGAGCTGCCCCAAGGCCACAAGCCCTGGGGCTGTGTGCGCTCCCGTAGCGCTGCTGTGCCCCAGCATGGCCCAGAAACAGCAAAACCACTAAGGGGGGAGCAAAAGGAGTATACAAGGTGTGTGTTAAAATTTTGGGGAGGGGAGTTCAACCACTAGTATGTGAGCGATGAGGCGAAAAGACTGTTTCTCTCTCCCCTTCTAAAACCGAGGACAAAGTGGTCCTGCCGCTGCAGGGCCAGCCCGGCCTGAAGAGACCCCGTGGGGGGAACCGCGACCGCAGGTGGATGGGAAGGACACGGTTGTGCCTTGCCCCGGTGCCATCCATCCATCCATCCGAGGCCGCACGTGCCTGCAAACAGCGAACGCAAACACCTGGACGGGGAAATCTTGGAAAACGGCAGGATCCGCCCGCAAAGCCGGAGGGCGCGCGTTGTTCGGCTCTCGGGGACAACCCGACCGAACGCGCCCGGGCACCAAAGCGCCGCCCGGCCGCCCCTCTGCCGGAGCGCGGCCCCGCGGGGCCCGGGGCCCT
>VZTG01001237.1:33885-124096 GCA_013397845.1 Melanocharis versteri | reverse complement strand
CGCGGAGCGGGTCCCGCCCGAGGCTCCCGGTGAGCCCCGTCCTTGCCCTTTGTGGTGCGGGAGCTGTTTGCCATGAGGTGGCTTTTGTGCCGCCGCGATTTCCCCGGCCGCCGGCGGTGCTGCCGGGCGGGCGGGCGGGCGGCAGCCCGGCTGTGCCCCGAAGTGCAGAGCGGGGAGGCAGCGATTTGTAGAGCTCGTTCTCGGCGGTGCCTGGGCCTGCCTGTGCCGGTGCTGCCCAGCCCGGGCAGCAAACTGGTTGAGCGGGTATCGAGCGTGAGCGCCGCACGCAGAGCCCTTGTATAGGCACGGCTCCTGGTTAAGGTCCCTCCTCGCTGCTCAGCGAACATAACTTTTAATTTCCGAGGGCGAAAAGGGTGTGTGAGATGTGGTGGAGGTTGCTGTGCTGTACGTATGGAGCAGCACCTGGCATGGGATAAGTCCCCCAGCACCATCAGATGTTGGGGCCAGTGTTGGTGGTCGTGACCTTGGCTCTTGGCTTCACGTGGAGGTGTTAGGGTGGGTCTGGCTGCTGTTTCTTCACATGACCTCCCCTGGGCTCGAGTATGAGATGAGCGCTGATTAAGGTGTTATGCAGGTGCTCATTACACTTTTACCTTAATTATCTGGTATAGAGCCTCTGCTTTGTGGATGGTAAACCATCTAAACCTGGTGCATAAGAGGGAATTAATTTCCCCGTTTGTCCTAAGCCACTGTAGTGACTAAAAATAGCTTTACAATTGCTTTGGGAGATAAAGAAGGATTACTCTCCCAAATTTATGGAGTGGGAATATGAGACTTTGACTTCTCTGAGGTAACACAGTGTGAGGAGCCAAGGAAGGAGCTGGGGACACCTGTGTTTGCTATTCCTCACCCTTCTCCACGTGCTCAGCAGTTGCGGCTCCTGCTGTAAGGCTGTTACTTTGTTGACCAAGGCATTTCTAGGGCTTGAGTCTCTATTTTTTGGTTTTCCACACGGAAGATGGGAGAAAATTAATGCTCAGAATTCATATTAGTGAGGATTTTTTTTCCACCTCTTTTCTAAAGCATAAGGAATTCTGCCCAATGTTCACTTGCACTCTTCCCAGACATTTTTCTTTTAGTGTTTTTTTAGTTTATACTTTCTAACTTCAGAGGCAAATGTTGCAAAAACCCTTCACTCCTTATATTGACCAGTACATCATCAATTTTTCACCCTGTGTAAGACTGGGAATCCATAGAAAAGGCAGCAGGTACTATAATTAAAGATGGTATCAAATGGGTCGTATGTTGTAGAGCATGGACAGGCACAGACAGATGTAATTACTTGTGGTCAAGCACTGGCGTTTGAGCACTAATGCCCAAGCAAGGCAGTATAGAGTGGTCTTGGCCGAATTTGTTTTTTGAATTGTCTGCTAGGAGGTAATACATGATGTGGTGTAAAAGATTGTGTGTATGTGGGGTGTGTTACAGACAGCAGTATGAGTGGGATTTGGATCTGCTGCAGCAGAGAATGAGGCTGTTTTTTATGGGACTCGCCAATTTTGTAACAAGCACAACAGCTACTAACATGAATCATTAATATGGATGTGGAAATGATGCTCTCTTAATTAATGTTTGTATGTATGTCTTGGTCCTGGGGTCCTCGTCTTGGTCATAGGGATAGGAAGAATCTTACCTCTGTGTTCCAGAGTAAAATGCTCCTTCCCACAGTGTTGTCCCCCAAAAGGGTGCTGCCCCAACAACAGGCAGTGACTGTAGCCACCGTTCCCCTTCCCAAACTTTGTAGTTCTCTGGCAGTATCTGAGGTTTTATCTGTAGGATCCTCCAGTGTTGGGGGAATTGCTAGGATGGCAGTGAAAGTGAGGCACTTCGGACTGTCTGCCCAGACCAAGCTGTAACAAGCCTGTGATAAGGGAATTTTTTTGCATCTCTTGACTACTAGGACAGAGAATATTGTTAAATTGTTTATAATTCTGCAAACAAGGAGAAAAATTCTGTGCGACAAGCAAATAATATTTGCAGTGCTCAATTATATCCCTTTGCCAAAAATCAAAGGCATGAGGCAAACAATAGCCTGAGAAGACACTCTAGGAATCTTCTTGTCAGGGAGGGTGTTAGGTGACCAAAATGTAGGCATTATTGCTGCTGCTGTCTATAGTAAAGGTAATGACTAAAGAACATTTGAAGGACAAGTGGCTCGGTATTGAACCTCTTGTCTTCCTTTTTACTGCCCAGTGAGATTTGCTTAATGTATGTGCTGAGAGTTTGAAATACTGGACGCTTTGATTTTCAGAGTAAAATGTGTTTGTTCGTTGTCTGGGTTTTTGTTTTGGTTTTTTGGTTTTTTTTTTTTTCCTTACGTAAGACATGATCATGCCTAAAAGAATTTAAGAGAAAAAATGATGTGTTGTGCCATCTTAGACTGTATATCACAAAACCAGTTTGTGTGAAAGGAATTCATGTGTGGATTCCTTTAAAAATACTGTGTGAGTTTTTCTTCTTGATCTCATTGCTTCTTCAAGTGATTTCTTACAGGCCAAAATGATTTGAACAACATATGCTTACACTCTTCTTTTTGTACTGTACTGTTTTCTCTCATATATGGACACTCAAGGTTGTTTATCCCCAAGGTTAATTCATGTGCTGCTTTTCATGTGATGTTACCATTTGCAAGTATTGGCTTTAGTTCAGGGCAGTTTAATACACTACATCCTCTCACGGTTACTATTTCGGTATTTAAAGTATCGTCAGGTATTTAAACATTGTCAGGCTTTGTCCTTAAAAAAGGAAAAGTCAAATCTCTTTCCAACAAAGTTCATTACACTTTAGTGGAGGAAAATGTCTTGCCTTTGAATCCCAGGACTGCAGAAGTAAAAGGAAGGTATATCTCTTGAAATGCACAGGTTGGGAAAATGAAGCACCTGAAAACTTTAGTGTTTGTAGGACAGCGTTGTATAGTGTCACATACCTCCATTTGCTTCAGTGGCTGGTGTGTCTGTAGCAGTGGAAAGGCATCAGGAATGCTTTTTTAAATATTAGGTAATTACTTCTAGATGTGCTAATTGAAGAAGCATGTACATATTTAATGTAAATGAAACTATATATCCTGTGTTATGATAGTTTATGAAGATTTATGTGGTAAGGCTTTTTTTAATCTCATGAATAAATAAAATACAATTATAACTTTCTTGATTACCAGGTATTCAGTGTATGTGGAGCAAAACTGACAGGGGAAGTCCTTTAAAAATCTTATGTCTGTCATTCACTTACAAATGAATTCTGAGGCTACAGAACAGAGCAAGGCTTTAAATTCTGTTCAATTCTGGACTACTCAGGTGGTTGGGAAAAAATCTGATTTCCTTCTTGTGTGTTTTGCAAGAAGGTCCCAGTGTCAGGATTATTGAGTAGCTTGGCTACTATTGAGTTTGGCTCTTCTCTTTTAGTTATCTTGACCACTCCTTAGGAAATCAGGTTTTTGCACCAGCTCTCTGATAGGGCATTGCAGCTTTCAGCCCTTTGTTTGTGACTAGCTCAAGCTGTTGAGCAGATCCTAGAAGCAGTGATCCTCAGTTTAGATTCTATATCCATTTATATAGTGCTTTTTTTTTAAGATACTCTTTTATGGAATTTTTATCATTAACTGGACTGTAAAGGTTGGAGAGACATGAAACTGATCAGGAAGGTAATGCAAATTTTGGGAATGCTAACTGCGTTTAGTTACTTGTATTACACACTCAGATTTAACTTTCTTGTGGACTTCTAAAGGCTGAGAGGGAATATCTGGATAATATGATTAAATAGTGGAAGGAGTAGTAATGCTCTGCGAAGGTTACTGGAGTAATCAAATGCAAAGTTCAGTACTGTAACAGTTTGGGTTTTTTTTAATCTGCCTGTCTTAGGACAGATTTTACATAATTTCTGAGTTATTTTGCTGTAATTGACTCGTGTTTGGTGTTTTCATCACAACTTGATATATAACTGGTGTATTTTCTATGCCTGGAATTAGTGCATGTAGGAACATGGTATGTGTCAGTTTTCCCGATATACTTCTGTTCAAGCAGCTTACCCAGTGAAAAAAGTGACTTGAAATCTTGGGTAGTCACATTACCCTGCACTGACTTTCGATAGGATATTTAGAAATACCTTTCACTGTGTCTTATCTCCACAATGATTAATGATGATGATGTGTCACTCTGTAAAGATAAGAGATAAGTGGGTTTCACAAAATGGAAATCTATCTAACCATTAAAATGGGGAAAAAACCCTCTCAAGATTATTTTTATGTTGTTTAAAAGACTTTAATGCATCTGACAGACTTTGTTTGTCATTCAAATAATGCACTTTTGTTTTTCTTCATTTGTGTCATGAAGCTGTCAGGATCCTAAAACCCTAGCACTCTCTGTGGGTCTGAATGTTGTAAGAATCTTAGTAAAGTACTTATTCCTGCAGTTAAATAGTAATCAAAGTGTTTCATATGGAATTACTTCTGGTTTTGAGTTGTCCCCTGTGTATGTACATACATAATGCATGTACATTTCAGGCTTTCTGCAGTTGTAACGAACTAATATATTCAAATGCTTGGTGGTCACATTCTTAGTTTTCTTGATTTTCTTCTTGTAATTCTTCAATGCATTATCCACAGTAGTTACACTTTCCCTTAACTATTTAATATCTATGTCCTCTGTGATCTGAGGTTTTGTGAAGTGTTGGGCTCCTTTTCATTTAATGTATTATTTGTGTGCATGTCATCTTTGTTTGCCAAATGCCAGATCAAACTGTTTTGCCCTAAATTCTGTGGCATCAATTTCACTTTTACACTTGAATATCTGAAGGTTTTTGCTACTTCTTTCATGTGTTTGTGTCTGTTTTCCTTTGATCGGGGGGAGGCTGATTATTCTTGTGGTATTGAGGTGCTGCAGACAAACATCTACTTTGCTGAGATTGATAAATAATTTCTCTGATCTTTGCATAAACTTCAGTTACACAGCAGGTAGATGCCTGTTTGTTTTTTCAGCAGCTTTTCAGTGAGAAGGTCCAAAGCAGTGATGAATAGAAGAGGTATTGCTGATGCTGTGCAGGGTTTGCACAGTTGCCTTGTGGTAGCTGTTTGTTTAGGTGTGAGTTTGCTTTAAACTGTTTTTCTCTGTGTGCCAAAGTTTGTTTTTTCACTGTGTTTTCATGTTACTTTCTTGGTATAAAGATGCCAGTAGCAAACATCTTGTAATAATGTTTCACTTTTGTTAAATTCATTCATTACAATATGTAAATTGCAACTTTTTGTGTTCCAGTGTTACACATATGTGCTTTTTGATTGGTCCAGTTGGAAAAACAATGCGGAACTCGATTTCTTATAATGATTTAACAGAAGAGATTGTTTCCTATGCATTATATAATATTTAACTTTTTGAGCTCTGTTTTTCCGTACAAGAGTAAATACATGTTTGGTGCAGTGTTGGACATACAAATCCTTCTTTCTGGTTTGTGAAAAATCTGGAAACTCTCATTTTTATGTATTTTGAGTACAGAAATAGGTGAAATTGTCCAACTTTTGAAGTCAACCCCTTCAGTAGTAATTACATCTGTTGTTTTGTAAAGTCATTCCTGTGTGCTTGCATTTGCCTTCCAAGAGGACCAGTCCGTATAATATGTACTAACTTGGTGTGATATGGTGAGCATTATAATCTGGGGTGTCTTCTGCACTGGTACTTTGTACCAGAGCCAGCTGTCTTGTTGGCTTTGTGCGTGGTAACACATCTGCTTGCACAGAAAGGAAAATGGATTTTATGCCCCATAACCTTACCACCGTCATAGGTGTATTGTGCATTCAACCGGTTTAGAAGAATTTATATGAAGCTTCATAAATCTAGTTCTCTTTGTTGAATAGTTCCTCTTAGATATTCCTTTTTCCTAGTAGTGATTTCAATAAATAAAATGAGAGAGAATTTATCACTTCTACCTGGGATTTTGATAGGATGGGAATGGGTGTGTTAGATAAAAATACTTGATACCATGTATCAATTTGTGGGTGCCACTGTAGAAGCATCTCAAAAAATCCTTAAAAAATAGTAACACTACTATAGTTAGTCTGGTTTTGTCTGTTTTGGTGCCAGATCCTGGAGGATGCATTGTGGTTTTGTTTCACATAGGAAGATCTGGAAGTGCACCTTGCCCAGTTCAATCCATATGAATTATCAAATTACTTGTCTCATGCCAAGCAGAAGCTATCAAGGCTCTGCTTAATTTCAGAAAAATGCTCCTTCAAATATTTATGGTTTGAAATTAATTTTGCGCATGGGTGTGGTGGAATACTGAAATTCTTCATGTGGCTTTGATCAAAAGAGAAAGATACAAACTCTCCGAAGGTGCTGTGGCATGCCTGGGTTTGTAACCACAGCAGGAGTGCTGAAGGGATCTGGGCAGAGCTCTGCTGCCTTCTCACTTAAGCAATAGATCAAGTGAGAGCTGGAAGAATACTCCAGTTTGAATAAATTAGCCTTGATTGTTGAGTTGGAATAAAATTTCAATATACAATTGTATTGGGAGTAAAATAAACTTAATTTTGAAAAAACTCAAGTCATGTGAAACAAAAATATTTTTTTATGCTCCTAAGTTTGCTGTGTGACAAATCACCCAAGAAAGGCCTTTCCTTTTGTCCCAGAAGGGAAAATAGGACAATATTGCCGTGTTTATCCACACATCATTACTGTGATTTTTACATATTTTAAGTTAAGGGGTTTAGTTTCCCTTCCCTTGAGAGGTTGGTATCAACAAATGGGAAGCACTTTCCTTTTCCTTCTGCTGGTGACTTGCCTGCATCTTGCCAGTTTTCATTCCCTTGTTTGTGTTGAATGTGGCATCTGTGTGTGTGTGTACAGACCCACTCTGTGTCGGGGGAAAGAGACCTCAGGGAGAGGACTGGAATGTGGTGTTGGGCCTCTTAAAATGTTGATAAACAGTGAGCAAATAAAATAAATGGTGGATGAGCTAGTTCTCCTTTCCCTCTCCTGAAGGAAAGGGAGAGAATAGGGCTTTCCTTTCATGCTGGTTTCTTGACTTTTGATACCATGCATCAGCCACAGGGCATGTATTTCCCATATGCTTAATGGTCTATTAATAGATGTAAGTATTTCCATTATGTTTCCTGGGTTTAGTGGCGCTAAGTGCTGTGGTTACAAGTAAACATGGCACTTTTCAATAGTCAGAGGAAGTGGTTTTAATGGTGCAGTGAAATAAGAGAGTGACCTTCCGTTGGCACAAATGAGTTTTTGATGAGGTTCTGGACGTGAATGCTGTGTTGCAGGGTTGTGGGCCGGGATGTGTTTTATGGCTTATTGAGGCCAGGTTATGGCACTGAACGAAAATGTTTGAGCGCTGCATAGGGAAGAAATTGTTTAGAGAAAGTATTATGGAGAAAGGTTGCTTTTTTATGGTATTATCAAGTTACGGAACTGAAAGAAAATTTGAAACAGAAAAACTGCACAGATTGAGGCATTTACAGATAATGGAAATAGCTTGGTTTTCATAATAATTTTTATATTCTATGGGCTGTTTTGCATCTCTTTCCTGCCTTGCAGTAGGTTTTCCCTGATTTGGGTTGGGAGGTTTTTTTGCCTGTGAGGTTTTTGTAATCTCTGTTCTTATAAGAGTCACTGCCTTTATCCAGTCTTCTTTTGAGTCTCATACAGCCAAAGGATGTCATAAAAAGAGTAAGTAGCCTATCTTTGAATTTTAATATATTTAACCTGTGATGAAGTTGTCCAAATCATGTGTGAATGGAACTGAAAGTCACATTACACAGTACAAGCACATCCACTTTCAGATCCAATTTTTGTCATGACTGGTCTGTTTGAAATGCTGAAGATTAACTGAATACTATAAGGGAAGTCTTCATGCAACCAGGGTTCCTTGTAGTGAGTGCTCCCTAAAGCATAGTGACAAGATTACAGGCCATGTAGCAACTGAAAAGATGTTTAAAATAGCACAGTGATGCTCCTGGAAGATCACTAAATTCTCTGCTGATGAAAATCCCTGCACTGCATAGGGCTTCTGGTGCCTGCTTGCTGATAATGGTGCATCTGTGCCATTGATAAAATGATACCCTACTAGGATAACTCTTAAGATTTTAGAAGTTGGCTTTTTATTTTTCTCTCTAATGGTGTTTTCTTCCTTCCCTAATGTCATCCACTCACTCCTGTCTACAAGGTCATAAGGGTGGCCACTTTAGTGAGACAGTGTCTCTCTCACTGCTGTCCTCCCTGGTGCCTAAAATAAGGCAATAAGAGTGGGGTGTAAGATCACAGCAAGCATACGGTATGCTTCCTAGGGTCCCTCAAATTACGGTTACAGGACTTGGAGATGTATCCAGAAGATACAGCTTGGCTATATCTTCCATATGTACATATTCCCATGCTCTAGTCTGCTTCTGGCTCCAATTTCACAATTACACTCCATAGAGTAATTCTTGCTCTTGGTGCCCCAGCAGAGCTCACTCCACTCCATTCAGCCTAGGGAGTGGAGGGAGAGAAAAGCGAGATGGAGGAGACTGGGCCCATCAGATGGGCTCCAGCAGGAATTGACCTCTCACCAGCCCACCTGCCTTCTGCAGTGGGAGCCCAGGGGGCTGAAGTAGCTCTGAAATTTTTCTTGTGGCAGCTGCAGGGGAGGCAAAGAGACCATGAATAGGAAAAAGGTGGAAAGGAAAAGAAAATACATTCCATGCTATTTAACCTCTGCTTCAGGCATTACTGTTCAGAAATAGAGAATCACCATATCAAAGAGCTCTTTGAAAATCAAAGGTAACAAAAACAAAGAGGTTGAGGAATGTTTTCCTAGTCTTCACAGCAGCTCTTGGTTAACAGCGTTGCAGTGTGATATACTTCTTTAAGTTATAGACTTGCAGAAGTTGAGGGGCAAAAGCCCTCAAGATGGTTTTCTAATGGCTATTTTGCACTGAAATGAATCCAGATATCTCCTGGTGATGCACACATCTTGAGACATTCTGGTCAAAAATTCCATGGTATAAGGTAGTACTTGAAAGATGTAGTTTTCCTATTCTGACCTTCAGTCCCAATGGCTGAGAACTGTTGGATCTGATTCTGAGGAGCAATGTTTCAAGCTGATTATATTATACAGTCCTTCATAAATTTGTACAACTGAAAAGTCCCAAGAAAGAAAACTCTTAAAGGAATATGGAAAACTGCTCAGCAAGTAAAAGCTAGCTTTAATTACAACTTTTAGATTTGAAAGCATTCAGTCACCCCTATCTGTTTCCAGCTGTGTAATCTAGTCCGTTACTTTGTACCTTGCCAGAATAAACCAAATTTGTTCTTCTTGGGTAAAAAAATTCGGTAAAATTCAGTCATTTGGTAAAAAAATGTAGTTTCACCATTATCTGACAGATGTCAAGTACTGTTATTAGGGAACAGTGAAATAAATAAATATACATATTTATAAGTAGGTAGAGCTAGAGTGACATTCTTTGAGTATACAGTTTGGGGTCTTTGGGAATTTCCTGTGTAGTAGTTTACACAAACTAGTAAGAACTGATGGTGTCAGGTTTGTAGAGGAAAAGATTTTCAGTGTGCATCATCTAGCACTGCTTTGAGAAGGTGGTACAGGGTTTGGCTTTTGGTTCTGGATTTAATGAAGCATGTTACACTGAAGTAATCTGCCCCTGAGCCTTCAAATGTTTCATCAGGCACAAGAATCTCTTAATCTTCTGCTAGCCAACTGTCTCCTTTTGAACAGCACAGAAATGTTCAGTGCATCAATAAAGTACTAAAAGCAAGGACAAAAATATTTCCTTCTTGCCAGTTAGATGGTCCTCTTGCCTATGCTCAGAAGCAATACCAAAATGTTTGCTTGCTTGTTTGGGAGAACTTAATTTCAAATCTCATTTGTATTCTCAGGAGTTTGGATGCTGACCTACTGAAAAAAAGGTGAGATATTTTTGTTAGTTTCGGGTTTTTTTGTTTATAGCTTTAATTCTCATTGAGGTAAAGAAAGTGGATATAGTTGGCTGTTTGTGATGATACACCTGTAATTTTCTTTGTCCCATTGCCTGTTAGCCCAGACGAATCCATTCTTCTTTCTACTGTCAGCTGAGGCTTAGAGAGCAGCCTTCTTGTGTGCGTGTAGACCTGCACTTCCTTCTTCCCAACTTTCTTCTTATGTGCACAGGACAGGATGTGGCTTTAGCTGCATCTCCGACTTCTCCTGTCCTCTTCCAAAACATTTACTGGTTTCTATTACTTCAGCCAACTCAACCTACTCATCCCTCTCCTCTTTTCCCTTGCTATGGGTAGGCAGGTTTTTCAAGCCCTGACTCTGTATCTTTTGATTTGTATCTACATGTGAGACAAAGTTCTGGAAGAGTGTAGGATTCTCATGTAAGTGCTGACTTTCAGCCTGAGTGTTTGGTGATATGAGGCTCCACATTGAGCAGAGCTACTTTCTGTTGCCACTATCAAACAAGAGCCTTTCCCTGTACAGGTGTGTCCTGAACTTTGTTCTGCCCGCAGTCAGTCTGTGTCTAATCAGCCCTGGCAAGGAGCTCCACAGTCAGCTGCCTTTGCTGAGAATCCTACGATGAATGTATATTTCCAGTGAGGCAAGGTTTGTGGCCTGATAACCTCTTCTTATTAGACCAACCAATTACAGTCCAAGTAAGGAAGGTTCCTTGCCCAGTGGTCTGAAGAAGGAGCAGCTGGGTTTGTGATACATGGAAGTGGAGAGGAGAAAAGAGCAGGAGAAGTGGATGCATAAGCCTTGAGGTCCTTGAGGCAGCCGCTGGTCCCTGCTCTTACAGACTCACAGGATGTTGTGGCCCAGCCTTTTATACTGGGACACAGCACCTGTGATCTTTTACTCTGCTGTAGCTCTGCTGCAGGGTGGCAACCACTGCTCAAGGTGGTTCTGGTCAACTCAGTTCAGGTTCTAGAGAAGCACTCGACAAGAGGGTGGGAATAAAAGTTCAGATGTCTAATTTGCTTTGATAAGTATTCTAGTGTGGTTCCTGGCTTTGCAGGGTGAATATTTGCTATTATGTTTCAAGAACTGATTAGGTGAAGTTAAGACACATCTCTTGGGGTTTAGAACAAAGTGTGGAACCCGTTGATGGGTTTTAGTTTTTCTGTGCTTATATCCAAAACTACTTTCACCTAATGAAGCAAACCTGGTGAGTCATTTTATTAACTAAAGTTGTAACGGTGGAATTCCAGATTAGCAAAGGAAAACAAAACTGGCGTAAAAAAGAAACAAAAAAACCCCGACCCAAACAAAAATCCCCTTTTGACACATCTTTCATGTCAGTATGTTTTGGATGTGTACTTCACGATTTTTAAAAGTAACTAAACCAGGAGAGGATTGCTGACGTGTATCATTGTTTTGTGCAGTTTTCGGGTTCCCTGTAAATGCTGCTGCTGGCAATCTTTTGAGTACACTCTTGCAATAATTGCTAAATGTTAATCAATTTCTAAGTCTAGTAAGTGCATTTAAGTAGGCACACAAGGATCTTCTTTCATGTACTGCTGTTAATTTGTTCCTAGGTTTTTCACCTAGCTTTGCACTGTATAGTAAAGATAAATGGCACTACTGGTTAGCTTCCATGGAAAAACATGGTGCAGTCTCCATTTTCCTTGTTTGAGACCTTCCTTTGTCAAGGAAAAATGTCAGATGAAAGCTTGCTGGAAGAAGTAAAAACGTCAGCCATAACACTTAGCAAGCTTTGATTTTTTGTTCTTGGTATGATGGGATTTATGGCACCAGGCTGTGGGCACATCTGGAGCTAAACGAGCAGGCAAGCATGTTGCTGTGACTGTTTGCAGGGACTCTGCTGGTACAGGCTTCTGCCATTTCTTTAGTAGAAAGGAATTTAACAGTGTCAAGTGTATTGTGTCACTAAAGCAGTGGCAGCTTTGCTGTTTTTCTCTAAGATTTTTCTGGAGGATGCCAGAATTAGGAGAGAGTAAGAGATCCTGCTGCCACCTACAGCATCAGCATTTACCAGATCTGTTCTGAGCACGTACATGCTGTCCTTCAGTGTTTCAGGATTTAAGTTACTAAGATAGTTAGGAATATGCAGTAGTTATCTGAAAAAACACCTTTTCTCTTACTTAGCTGAGCCGTGGTTCTCACTGGGAGCCATAACTGGAACCCACTGTCAGAGCCTTATGTGCCCAAGGGCAGATTTTTTTCAGCAAATTTGAGGGGAAGGGAATTTATCAGGCCAAGTACAACTGCTTTGTTTCAGATTTAAGAGCTTTCAAAGTAATTATAAAAATTTTCTTATTATTTAGCTTTGTTTTATTCGACTTGACAAAAAGTTCAGTGCAATATAAATAAGGGAGGGGAATAAGGTCATGTTTTGGTGTTATGTAAAATATCCTTAAGTTTTTTTGCCTTTGAAAATAGGATCTCTTTTAAACTCCTATACAGATTGCCTGCTAAGTATAGAGAGCTATCAGCTCTTAACGCTTTGCTTGTCGCATGAGGGTGCGTGCTTTTTAAAATGGCTGGCAGAACAAATTGCAGACAGGAGGAGCGAGGGTTTTTTTGTGTACAGCACAGACGTGTAAGAGATGGAAAGTTAAACTTTGGAACAGTAAACTATTGAGAAAGGTGGAGAGTTCCCTTACTGTTTTCATGTCTCATCTTTTAAAATATAGCGAGATGAAAGGTGTTATAATTTCATGTGACTGACAGAATGAGAGTAGTAGTCAAATGTGTTTCAGGAGATGAGGTTTTTAAACTGTGTCCTCATACATGTGTGTAGAGGCAGGGGGTGGACTACCGAGCAGTAGGTGTTGGCAGGGATAGTATGAACAGCCCACTTTATTTTAGGAAGAGGTAGAAGGAATAGGTATGANTTTTTTTTTTTTTTGAGAAGGAACATAAAGCTGAAAGTAGCTGTCTCCCTTGGAGTCCTGAATGCTTAGGGAAGGTGATAAGGGAAGAAACTGTAACCTCAGCAAAGGCAAATCTTGTGCTTGATTTCAGGGAGGTGAGGAGGTGTGAGGTCTCTACAGTGCAAAGCTGAGACACTGAGCATCCACATGTCTTGTGGATGGACCTTGTGTTGGTGTATAAGCAGCTGCGAGGCAGCATGGGGTTAACCTCAACTTATTGCAATTATGGAAAGCTTTCAGTTTCAAAAACCTGCGTTTGAAATATATAATGAAAACATTAGTAATCTGATTTTTATGCTTTTGTTAACACTACTGTAGCCTAAGTCTTAAAGCATGACCGTCATGAACCATAGTTGGGGTAGCATGCCCAGGATTGACAGCTCTGATGTCAGTAGTAAGAAAAGAATAATATTTTTCTTCATTTTTTTCCTGTAGAAGCTTCTATGTTCTTCTGAAAACAAACAAAGTCTCTGCTTCAGATATACCTGGGTATGTTCTGGCTAGTTATCTAGTGATTTTGCTGTGCAGCTGCCTGTTCTCTGAAGAACATTGTCAGTGAGGGGAAATGGTGGGAAGCTCACACTGATGTCTTGTGCGGGAACTACAGCAAAGGGTATTATTTAGTGCTATTTACATGTAGTATGTTCCTTTGGTAGCTGATGCTACCAAGACACGGCTGTGGTTATGTATATGTTATCAATAATGAGCAATTGGTATTGTTTTCCTTAACCCATCTTATGATGCATTGATTTTTTTTTTTCTCCAATATTGAGTAGTCTACTGTAAAAAATCTTTATTAGTTGAAGTCACTAACTCATGACATTTGTTCTCATGTTTCCCTTTCTACTTAGTTGACTTATTGAGGTTTGAGTTTTGCAAGGAAGACACGTTTGCTAATTGGTGACTGTGACTTGATCTCCTAGAAGGGCTTAGAGCTCTTCAATCACTTGAATTTTAGAAAGAAAAAAAAGGTGGGGAGGGAGAGGAGACGACATTGGAAAAGCAGGTGGGTATGTTGTTTTGTTTTTAGAGATGCTGACTTAAAAGCAAGAATGAAGCTCATCATTTTAGTGTTGAAGCTCTGAAAAATTATGGGGAATAAATAATAAGACGCTTAAGCTAAAATTGACCAAACCCATGCTTAATAAAGAATGACATATATTAATTAAACAATAAACAGGGTCCATATGCATTCTTATTCTGTGAAGAAATGTCATTATTAGAGAGTAACTCGTCGATTTTCATCGTAGTCCTGTTATATATTTATTTATAAATGTAAAAACGTAAGGGTTTTGCGTATTGATTTTTTCCTTTCCTTTAGTCAAATCTCTGCTTTTGTGAAAGGATCTTTTAAAAGGAGCATCCTGCTTCTGTTAGATGATCCTGGAAAAGAAAATCAATGTATGAGGTTGCATACTGGAACATCTACTAGATGCATTTACTTAGTAATCTTTAATCCTGCATATAAACAGAAAGAAAAATGCTGTTCAGTAAGACTACTTTTTTCTTACTGTTTATTATTTTTCATCTTCTGGTAACAGATTTAACTTTTGCAGTTTTTATATGCGTATATATATGTACACATAAGAGCTCCTCTGAAGTGTTCTGTATTTATTTGTACTTAGAATTTTTCTACACAGAGTCACAAGAAGGAAAATGGTGTGCATCCCTTTGGTTCAGTGGGATTTATTGTCATGATGGGAAAAAGAATAATGGGATTAAGATTAAATAAAGGTCGAGAATTTTATGTTGGCATTGCTGCACTGCTGTTGTTTCCTAGTGACCTTTTGCAAGCATCGCTCTTGCTGTGCTTTCATTAAACTATGAGAACTCTGAACTCTCTTCGGGTTTGTTTCTTATCTCTGAGGTTAACAGGGCATGAGCACTGTCTATTTCATGCTGCTCTGAGCATTCAGCTTGAGCAAGTGCTGAACCTGGAAGTGTATGTTGGAAAGCTGGTACTATTACAGTGTTAATTTGTTGAAACTCTGCTAAATAGTACCTGCTAATGAGCATTTGCACAGGTTTGTCAAAGGAGGGGAAGATATTGCCAAGTGCAGATTTGTCAGTGTTACATCAGGAACCAGGTTCACTTCATCTATTTTAGGCATTCTGCTTAAATGTTTCAGTTCTGATGAAATCAGTTTTGAGGTATCTCTTTAGCAGTCCAATGAGATAATTATTAAATTAAGTACCTAGTATTTCAGTTGCTTTGCTAAGATGCTTTAGCTGGTTTCTTCCATACTTCTCAGTCCTGCTGTTCTATCTTTTCATTACCTTGAGGTCTGTTCCTCTGACAAGGTAGAAGGGCTGCCTTCATTCAGGACCCCGAAGGCTGATGGTGCTGTGTAGAGTAATATGTAATGGAATTGAAAAATATGAGCTTTAGATAGTCTAATTGTTAGAAACCGCGATTTTAGAGTGTGCTCTTTTAAGAGCCTTTGATCCTTAGCTGAAAGCTCATCATTAAATGTCCCTTCCCTGAAGGAATCTGTGTTTAGCTGCTTAATGTTCTTCATTTGTCATCAATAAAAGCGTAGAGTTTTGAGATTCCACCCCCTAAAAAAGAAAAGTTTAAATAAAAGCTTCCTCTCTTGCCATTACATATGCAGTGCCATTTTTCGGCTGTTAATAAGCAGGCAAATGAAGTATTGGTATTTAACAGTTGGTATTTTGAAAATACCTGTAGAAAATCCTGCCATTCCCTGTATGTACCCTAGTGCCTCACTGGCGGGAGAGTGCACAAATTGCATTACTGTGCACAATTAGGTTCTCTGCAGGAATTCGTCTGACATCTGTCTACCCTGGTTGTCTTGGGCTCTCTTTGAGTGGAGTGGAATAGGCACTTCGAAATTCCTCCCTCAGGAGGAGGTGACAGGTCTGAGAAGTACCCCTGCTCTCTGTAAAGTGAGTGAGAGGGAAGCTGAGAGCTGCTGGCTCTCAGAGGTGAGCGTCTGTTTACTCGGGCAGCTGAAGTTAGGCTGAATCTCACCCTTCCTGTTACGCTGGAGTTGCCGTGGCTGTCCTAACGTAGTGCTCTGTAACTGAGAAGACAATTTGTGGCTGCCATCCACTTCATGATATGCTGACAGCTGTAGCAGCTGCTTTACTCTGTACTGCTCAGGCTTTGGGATGCTCAAGAGGCACGGGAGGGCCGGTTATTGCCCCTCTGTGCCCTGTTGAAGCTACTGCCTGTGTGCCCAGAGGCAGGAACCTGGGTGCTGTTTACAAGTCAGGTTTACCATTTTTGTTGCAAAGGTTAAGTGCCAGTCTGCTCTGACATTTTTCCCTCTGTAGCAGTGTGTTGCTACTGGTTAGCAATTCATGGAACCAGGGCTCAGCCAGAGTCTTTCTCAGAAACCTTTCACTGACTCACAAAGATCTAGTCAGTGGGTCTTTTCCGGTGGCAGCAGTTTGTTCCAAGCTGCTGTCTTCCTCAGTACACCTATGGTCTTCCCTGGTGTGTGACTTGAAATGCCCCATCTAGGTAAGGGAAAGCTGCTTGTGATCTGTGTGACTTGTATGATGGACAGGATGTGGGCAGGAGGCTGTTGGTTTGGTACCACTGAGTTGGTTGTTGGTAATCATTCAAACCACTTACTACTTCATTTAAATCTCTTCTTCATTTAAGAAGGCAGGCAAATTTCATAGGATGCTCTCTTTCAATTATAGATGTGTTGATGTGTCAGGAAAATATTTGTCATGCTCTTGCTTCTCTGGCTCTGAAAGCTTATTTTAGTCATCAAAAGAATTACTGTTCTATATATACTGTATATCACTATAACCTTTGACCATTGAGGTTACAACACATGCCACTTAAGCAAACACTGTTTGTGGTGTTTTAGCTTTTTGCAATATAGTAAATAGAAATAGAGCTTATGGGAATTGCCAATCCCTGTTTTAGAAAAGTCTGTGTAAGGTAAACCCATACATACATGGATTCCTGTGAAGTCTGTCATTCAGCAAAGCATTTGAGATGAGGTTTGAAAATACTAAAAAAAAAATCCAAAAATCATCAAACTTCAGGCTTTTTATTGGAGTTTTGTTTCGATCATACAAATTGTTGATCCATGTAGGGTATTTTTATTGCTAAATTGAGGGTAGTCATGAAGACTAAGACTTAACATACTGTATTAATTCTGTTTATTGGACCTTGATGTTTGGTACGTGTTTTGCTTATTACGTGCTTCCTGGTAAATGTAAGATTACTTTCCAGATACAGCCAGAGGGCCACAGACTTAGCAGGCTGTGTAGCCCCTTGCTTTGGAGATGAAGCCATTACTGATGCTCCAAAACTCTGAATAAATGAAACCTCTTTTTCTGCATAATTTGCTAAATACAGGTAGTATTTAATCTTTGACCAGTTTTCCTGCCAAAGCTGCCTTATGTAATTTTTAATGCCTTATTACTGTTATAACTATAATCATTGGAGGACAGGGACTGCCTTTTATCTTGTGCTTCTAACGCACAGTGCAACTCTGAAACAAATGTTAAAGACTTCGTGCATTTTTTTCCTACAATAGAAAAGATTTTTTTTCTCCCAAAGCAAAAACAAAGTCTATCAAAATAGTATTTTGTTTGAACCCTTAAAACATGGTTAAACAGCAGAGTAAAGGAGTATATTGAAAATAAAGGAACAAGGATGAAATATATCCAAATGAGACCATGGACAAGAGCATAATCTCTGTAAAGTTAAATTTTAAAATTGCAAGGCAAATATTTTTGAGGAGCAAACTGGCAAAGACATAAAAAGAACAGTGAACATGTCACCCTTCATACAGACCCTGCCAGACTTTGTGGTAGGTTGCTAAATGGTCCATGTGTGAAAGGAACAGTCAAGAAACATAAGGCTGTATCACTGAAGCTTAGTTAGTTGCTTTAGTGTTTGGTGTGGAGGAGCTTAAGGGTGTTTCTTGTCCAAGTCTTTTTTAAAATGGAGTATACCTTAATCTATTGCTTAAATTATATTCTGGCGCAGAGGAAATTAGCCTTAATACAGAGGTTTAAAGACTCTAGAGAACTGGAGAATGAAAAATGAAAGTTTTCAAGCATAAAATTGAGTAGGCAAAATATAATACATTGGAAAGAGCCTATGAGCTTTCTGTAAGGGAATATATTTTGTACGATTGGGCTTCTCACAAGAAGTCAGCAAATAGGCAAGGTGGAGTGATCCAGAAGAAGGAAAGGAGTATGCTTGGCTTTTCTAAAAGACGTTTGTAGAAACCTTCATCAAAGACACTAAACATCTTGAAAGCTCTTTACTGTCTGGTGATTTCATGATTGATGTGAAAAAATGTGTGAATACTGCAACGGGGTTTTCCGTTGATAAGGTTTTAAGAACACTTATCTAAAGAGTAGTTGCTTACTAAAGTTTGTTTGAAAAATGAGTGACTGAGCAGTAAATGGCAGATAAATTTCAGTGTCCATTGGTACAGATATGTGTTGGGGGTAATGCCTGTGGCAGACAAGATATAAACAGTGGGGTATTTTGAATCGCCCAGTACCATTGGGAAAGGCGATCTTGGAGGAGGGCCGGTTTGTGGAGGATGAACCAAACAGCCTTCCCTGCAGAAAGTCCCTGAGCTTGTGAGGGTGGGTTTGGCTGGGATCTTCACAGATCCCGTGTCCTCACAGTTAGTGAAGCTGACTGTAGCTGGGAACAATCTTTTGTTCTGAGTAGTATTAATGATTATTCAGAAGCTGGCTTTCTGTGGAGGTTTTCTCTGCAATACATGTGAGTGAAACTTTTTTTAAAACCAGTAATCAAGGGTTTGTGATAGAAGTATTTCCTAAATATGATGTATGATTTATTTTTAGAGAGTAACTATCGGTCATGTTAGAATTATTGGTGTTAATTTTAAATAATTTAAAAAACTTGATCTCTCTACAGAATTTGGCATATGTGAAAAGATTGCCTGTTATGAATGCCTTTAGCCGTTGTTTGCACTGTGAAGTCTCAAATCTCTTTGAAAGGTAACCTTCTGCGAATATATGCAATAAGGAAAATTTTGTCCAGCCTGTCTCTGGTAAAATCTACACGTTTACTCTGTATTTTGTGCTTTTTTCTTGTACAGATTAAGCATCCAATTTCATAAATATGTAACTATAGTGTAGACTTGCAGAGATTTTCAATTATGTGTTAAAGCTAGGAGTAATTTTGAGAATGAAAATTTAATTATATAGAGAGTGTTCTCTTTTCTTCTTTATTCAATATTTTCTGTTTTAATCAGATATGAATGTAATCCTCCATACCAAAATTAATTTTTTTCTTATTGGTTTATGTTCAAAGGGACTTCTAAAGTTGCCCTTTAAAATCCTAGGATGGTTTTAATCAGGAGTAAACAACTTTCTTTTTCCTAGAAACCAGAATTTTTTTTGTTTTTTGAAGATGATGATGTTATTAGTAGTAGTTTGTCACAAAACATCTGCAGCAATGCTGTTTCTAGAACGTACATTGTCCAGTGCTTCTGAGCAGAAGTTCTTGGCCCTGTTTTTGCTTTAGAAGGCTATTTATTCTTACTGTGTTGACCTTTTAAATAAGGCAAATGGTGTTTCTGATGGAGTTCAAATATCATGGCTTCTACCGTAAATGAGCCAGTTCTTAATGAAGCTCCAAGATAAGCAGAGCTGGTTTATTGTAGACTTAACACCATCCAACATTTCCATTTTTGATTCCCCCCCATCAGTTTCCTGCATGTAAATTTGTACGCATGGCCTAATATGATTTTTCTCCATCTCCCACCTTCAGGAATGCAATCACAGTATTGTATTTGCTTATTTTTCATCCTTGTCAAAATGCCCATGTCTTTATCTCCTCTCTGTACTGTTATGTATGCCCTAGTTGTCCAGAACTGGTCTCTGGAAAGGAAGGCAATCCATGCATATCACTTCCATGCTTGGCTCTACTGGTTTCAAGTTCAAACCGAGAGCATTGCTTGGCTGTGCTGTGAATCTGTATGCTCTCTTTAAATTTTGGACTGTGTTTGATGAAGCCTTGAAATCTTACTGAAATCTCATTCTTACATGTCTATTAGATGGATATCTTGTTTTTCCTTCAAATAGCCCTGTAGAGTACAGAAGTTGGCTTCTAATTCTTACATCAATTGGACAGGATTGGAACACAGCCTAAAATGCTGGCATCCCTGACTGCACTTTTGCTTGTTTTGTGGATGCCTGTTCATTTGAGATGAGGAGTAAGGGAGATCCCTTCCCTGCTTTGCCCCATCCCAGCTCAGAGCGCTTTGCCCCCTCCTGGTGGTGTATCCCGTTTGTCTCCCTATGCAGCCCTGAGAGAGCCTTCTGCCTAGCCCTGGTTCCTTGAGCTTGGCCATTATGCCTGTTTTGACTTACCTTACCCTAAGCTGTACAGTCTGCTCTAAGTCTGGCTCATTTCATGATGATGCAGACTATTTCTTGTGCTTTTCTTTTTTGACCCACAGAAGAATTACTGCTAACGTGCAAAAGTACAGTGATATCAAAGAACTGAAGTTCTGACCCTTGAAAAGGGGCCCAGTGCTCTGAACCCCTCTAGGCCTCTGGGATGTGCACATTAAGGGATTACTCTCAAAGATTGACTGGCTTTGTAAAGTATTCTGGACTAGGGCTTGAGTGACTGCAGAGAATACAAACTAGAATTTTAAGAGCATGTAGTTAAATCCACACAATACCCTAACTTTGTCTTCCCACGTACACTATTTGCTTCTGTTTTTCTTTTTAAAATCTTTTTTTGCCTCTGGAGGCTTTCAGAGGGATGCTCTTTCTTCCCTGGGTTCCATATGCCAAAATAGTTAGCTCTGGATTTTTTTGTGTGCAGATGATGGAGGATGCTGCTGCTTTATTAATGTGCTTCTCAGTGTTCTCAAATAAGATAAATAAGTAAAATTAAATGGTCTCAGTTGCTCCAAGTTAAAGCCCTTCCTCCTTGCCCTGTAGAGCCACCTATGCCCTTGATTTTGATTCACACAATGATGTTCTTAAGCAGAGACCCGGGCAGGGATTGTCCCCGTGTACTTGGCACTGGGGAGGCTGCACCTCAAGTCCTGTGTTCATTTCCGTACCCCTCACTACAAGAAAGACATTGAGGGGTTGGAGCGTGTCCGGAGAAGGGCAACAGAGCTGGGGAAGGGTCTTGAGAGTCAGTCACTGAGGAGCAGCTGGGTCTCTTTAGCCTGGAGGAAAGTGAGCTCAGGGGAGACCTTACCACTCTCTAAAACTACCTGAAAGGAGGTTGTAGCCAAGTGGGGGTGGGACTCTTCAGGCAACCAGAGACAGAAGCAGAGGAAATGACTTCAAGCTGTGTCAGGGGAGGTTCAGGTTAGATATTAGGAAGAATTTCTTCATTGAAAGGGTTGTCAAGCATTGAAATGGGCTCCCTCATGAAGTAGAGGAGTCGTCACCCCTGGATGTGTTCAAGAAATGACTGCTTGAGTTAACAGGATGGTGTTTGGTCAACAGTTGGGCTCAATGATCTTGGACTCTTTTCCAACCTGAACAATTTTATGATTCAATGAAAAGGACGTATGTTTGGATGGATAAAGTTGAAATACTGCACCAGATTTTACAGTCTGAAAGAAGCTAGTTTTCATACTCAGGCATAGCATTGTCTTTAAGTGTATGATTAATTAAATAAATTCAAGCATTAAACAAAATCCTAAACCAGGCACATCAGGTTGTGTGGCTTAGGTGTAAACTTCCCTAATTTAGACAGGTCAACACTCACCTCTTAGCTTTAAAGAGCTGTGATGTCACCTCCCTCCCATGTGTCAGACAGCTGCCTGCTTCAGCTGTAACCTGCCAAACCACTCCAAGGCAGAGGTGATGGTGCGGAAGTTCTGTGGGGTTGGGTGCGCTGCTTGGGCTGTCTTTTACTTTCCTTGCACTAGCAGTGCACAGGGTGGCCCTCCCACACCTCTCTGCCCTGCCCAGTCAGTGTACAGTCACCTTTCCAGCGCAGGCAAGAAGGTGAGGGGTCTGCTGTGCCTTTGTGCAAACGTTAAATAAAAATCCCCAAATGGGATCTGCTGCTTGCAGGCTTGAGCTATTTTGGTTAGGCACACTCTGGATTGCGTGTGCCTACACACACACACAATTTAGTAATTCTGTTCCCAAGGCCAAATATTTCTACTTGAAGCTATTTTCGTACAGTGAGTAGGATGAAAATTTTCTTACTAAGCCTTAAAAAGTAGTCAGAAAACAACCTAGTATTTTCAAATACCACGCTTGTGTGTGTGACAGACTTGCTGGGTGAGTAATCTATGTGAGTTATCTATGGAATACTCATTACCTTGGTACTGGAATACTAAATCATGTGTGCTGTAGATGCATAGACTCTGTAGGGACTCTGGTGGCTTGTTCTGTTTTTTGCCTCTCAGGTGCCAGCAGCCCTGCAGCGTAGCTGCACACTGCTGAGGCATTATATGGAGTAGGTAATTCTTCCAAATATGTTTCAGAGGGGCAGTCTGAACATGAGCCTTGCTGCGGCAGTGTGGAGGTGTTTCCAGCTGTCACAGGCAGCCAGCCAGTCCTCTTTGAGACACAGCCTTGCATGTGGCCATTAATGGATTTCTGCACCTGCCCAGAGCCTTCCTGATTGTGGCTGGGGGAATCCAACTGTACAGATTCATTGCAGGATTAAAGCACATAGCTATGTGATCCTACAGACCTCCCTCACTCCTGGAGTACATCTGATACGTCAGGTCTATAATGTAAGGGTTAATAAGTCTTTTTTTGCTGTAGAAGTTTAAAAGCAGAGCTGTGATACTTCAGGCTGCAACTACTTACAAAATCCCATAATTATGTCTTGGTATGGTAATGTCTTAATTTCTTTTAAATAAATTGACTCCCCAAGAAAAGCTGTTATGCTGAGAATGAGCTTCATTTGTCATTTACAAATAAGAGAATTTCAGAACAGCTTGAATGCCTTATGTTGAGCTGCTTATTTCTGATTTAATGAATAATGGAAGAACTGGAGGACACTTCATGGTAGGTTTTTGTTTTGTTTTTTAATTGCATAATTTGATAAACCTAATAGATTTTAATAATTACAAAGTCAAAGACAAGCTCCTGTTGCCCAAATCAGTATCCCACATGTTGTGAAACAAATAAGTGTCATCCACACTTCCTCAAGCCAGTTGACTAGGGCATATATATATATAAAAATACAAAGACCTATTCCACTTGCAAAACATTGGGTATTTTTGTATGGAAATTAGATTCTGAGCACCAGAAGGCAGTTATCAAAAATACCATTTGCTTGGCTGCTGTAAGCTGGCCCAGTTCCTTTCCTGTGGCTTGGATCTTGAAATGAAAGCAATACAGTTACTTCTCACACTGCTGTGGTTCCAATCAGATATGTAGCTATGCTGATTATCACTACTTAAATGTGCCTGGTTTTGATTGCCCCCTTGCCCTAGGAAAATAATGCCCCAGTATGTTGGTTATTTTTGTTACAGAATTTGAAGCTGCTGTAGCATAGAAGCAATAGCATTTAAATTATCTCCTCTGCTATAATTATGTATAGTAGATGAGAGCCTGGTACTACTCATTGCAAAAGGGAATTTGTTCTGAAATTGACTGTAAAGTGCTATGAAAACATTCCTTTACCAAAGAGGCAATTTTCTTTTTAAAGGACTGTGTGCCGACTCACTCCAAATTAGCTACATTAAGGTAATCACAATATTCACCAAGTAAAAGCAGTGTACGTTTTGTGTACAGATGCTCAAGGGCATCCTTTTGTATTGAAATGATGGCTGCAGGACTAGTGACTAAAAGAACTCTTTTGTTGTGGGTGGGTTTTTTGGTGTGGGGTTTTTTGTTGCTTTTTCTTAAAATTTTTATTCTGATATTATTTATAAAGAAGGAGCAGATCTGCAAAGTTGACTGTGTTCCTTCATCTTGCTTTCAGTGATGTAGTGCAATAATGTGAAGCTTTTAATTGGCCTGTAAGCTGGGGCTGTGCTACGTGTGTGTTAGCTCCTTTTGCTCGCTGAACCAGTAATAAGCTCCCTAAATTGTTCTGCTTGCTCAGTTCTCACAACTGACAAGAAGAGCCTGCAGCACCCGCAGCCTGCCTGCAAGGAGCCCCGAGCATTCCCCTCTCCTGATCCCATTTATCAGGGGGAGGTTTTTTTTACATCTTTACAAAGCTTTTCTACTCAAGCAAGCCTGTCACCCTCAGTTTCTGAGCATTGCATTGAAGTGGCTGTGGTACCCAAAGACTTACTTTGAAAAGTGGTGTATGAAGTAGAAATTACGGTTGTTTTGCCTGTGTGGCATGACAAGATGTTGTTTAGAAGGTGGCGAATAAGGCTTTAAAGCTTGAAAGCAGAGATTTGGGGACTCGGAAATGGTAACTTTGCAGAATTAAATGTCTTTGCAGTTGAGTATAGGTGGAGTGAAAAAGGGAAGAAATATTCCTTAAAGGGAGTTCAGAGACTGTCAAGTCAAAACAGCTTTAGCCAAGGATGAGAAAGTGAGATGATTTTCCAGTATATCGTAGTTATAAATTTACTGGTTTGTTATTTCTGAATGATATAATAGTTTCCATTTATAATTTCAAAATTGTTATCAGTGATTTTTGTATTTTATGAGATACACTTTAGAAATAAATACATATTGAACTTGCTGGTTGTGTAAGTAGGAACAGAGAATTCTTCTGTCCAAGGAGGCAATGAGCAAGCTTGAGAGGATCCATTTGAAGTTAAAGTTATAGTTCTTACACTCAAAAAAAAAAAAAGACCTTTGTGCCTTTCTACCTCTCATGGAAAACATTGAACCAAATAGAGTTAGAATTCTGAGTAGTGCCACAAGATAAGCCAACTTTAGTCATAACAAAAAGGATGCCCAGTACATCATCTATGTATCCTTGAATCCTTTTAAATAAAAACATACTGATGTTGTTCTAGTTTGGGTCAGGTCATTGCAAGGATATTCAGATATGCCAAATACTTGCAGATTACTTCTATATCGTGTTGGGGTGTGTGTAAAGTTTTAAGAACTAATCAGAAGTACTTTGTAAAAACTAACATTCAGTCTTTGCTTTAAGGTAGTTCTGGTGTACTGACATTTCTTTCAAATTTTTTAAACTTCATATTTACCCTTTCCTTGTTCCTTAAGCTGTTGAATATCAATGCTTATATACACCAGAAGTGTAAGGCAAAACTTGCAGAAACACTTCAAGTTAAATTTTATTTGTTCTTCTGATTGCCACACTCCCTTTACCCGAACCGTTTCAATTGATGTTGCAGAGGTGGTGTTAGTATTCCCTTTTAATAGCTTTAACTATTGCAGTTACAAGAGAATTGTTTATTGAAGAGTATTAAACTGGGTGTAACAAATTAATGTTCTTTCAAGTATCCTCCTATATACATTTTGATTAAGATATGACTTGGAAGTTTAAAAATAGAGGCATTAGTGTATTTTAGAATCCAATAGAACTTGATTTTATGGAAGTGTGATATTGAAATATTGGTGTGCACTTTTTATATAGGAAATCATGTAATCTAGAATTTTGAGGCATAAAATTCAACAGATGATTTCTAAAAGCCGTGTGATTTAGGATCAGTTTGGATTTTAATTTTGTAGCTGAATAATAATCCCTTAGTGAAGTTTGAATGATGGGGGGATCATGAGAAGAATTCTTAAACATGGAGTAAGAACAGTTTTTCCCTTGAGGATTTATATCCCATCTCTAAGTTATTTTTATTGAATATTTCATTATTAAAATAGTCCTGAGAGCTCTATATTGACATCTGGATACTTATTAATAACTGACATTTTTTCATCAAATATTTCTGGACTAATTTGGTTCAGAAAGAAAAATACACCTATTTTCCCAGTCAGTTGAGTACAAAACATGTTTCTGATTCTTGTCAGGAAACATCTAGATAAAGTTCTATAAAACATGAGCTTTGAAATATTTATATTTTAATACTGTGTAATTCATTTGTTTGCATTGATTCTGTTTTCTTCTTTTGGAAATCAGAGGGACACTTCGTGTTAGGTATACTGGAGAAAATTATGCTTGTACCTTTCTTAAATAAAATTGACAATAGTACCTAATCTAGTCAGCTACTGTAAGGAAACAAGTGTTCTTTTCTACTGTCATTTTAAGTCTGTCCTGTCTTAAGACTGATGAAAAACACAGCAGCGTGCTTTTGTGTTGTGTTACAAACATGCAAAAATATGAGAATTCTTTGACTTATAATTAGCCCAATTGGCTCAGATAATTTTGATGCTCCTGACTAGGCTGCTGTCCTGCTTACAATACTCCAGGACCCCACTGCAGGTCTGTTCCTAGAGTTTTAGTAGGAGAAGAGCACCACCTCTTGTTTCTGCACTTTGATCTGTGCTGCAGCCTGGTCTTCTGCTCACATCTTTCTTCTGCCCCACTGGGTAGCAGAAGGCACTTGTTTTTATTTTCCTGTTCTTCCTGTTGGAGACCAGGCATTTAACATGGACAAGAGAAGGAGGACCTCATCACCATATTCCAGTACTTCAAGGATGGCTACAAAGATGGTGGAAGCTCTGTCCTCACAAGTAGGCACATGGAGAAAGAAAAAAGAAATGGTGCCAGGAGAGGCTTTACCTCGATAAAAGAAATAAACTTTTTTACCGTGACAACAATAATCACTGTAACAACCTCCCAAGTGATGTGGTGGAGGCCCTATCGCTGGATGTTTTCAAGATGGAGTTGGACAGGGTGTTAGGTAATTTCATCTGGGCTTTCTCTCCTGTGGAAGATTGGACCAGATGATCTTTTGAGGTCCCTTCCACCCTGAGCAGTGCTGTGGTTGTATGAACCTACAACCCTGCCGCACCTTCAGAGCACAAACTCTAGAAAGCAACAAGCAAATTGCATATTTGCAGTACCAAAACTGAAGTTTTGGAGTAAGAGCTGATGTGTGATTTTTGTAAGGAAAGCCCATGTATGGTTTCTCTGTGAGGCCAGGAGTGCCAGCCTCATGGCTGGCAGAGGCTGTGGCAAAGCCCATGGAAGTGTCCAAACCACCTTCCCCTGTGAGTGGAGTGGCTGGGTGCTGGGGAGACACTTTATAATGCTGCAAAAGATGTCTGTTTTCTGGCTGTGGGCTTCTCAAGCTTCCCAAAACAGCAGGCACGCGTGGGGTGTGTGGGTTTGCTTGCAGCAGTTCTGGAGTGTGCCAGCCACCTCTGACAGCAGAGTGCTGGCGGCACTTGCCTTGCCAAGGATGTCACATCAGCCCTGGCAATCCCCCAGGAGCTTCCTGGGGCAGTTTGTGAATCAGGGGAGATGTGTGTGATGGTGGGGTGCAGGACAGTTGTGCTGAAAGCCCCAGGGCTGCAGAAATAGTGTTCTGGATGTGGCAGATGGCACTCTGAGGGGTAAGGTTTTGAGGGGAGGCAAGAGCTCACGCAGATTTGTGCTGAGAAGTGGGGAGGTATGGGGCATGCCAGAGAAGGGGCATATATGCATAGGCAGGGCCTGAAGGCTGGGAGCTGGTTTTGGTGTAATTTGAATTATTTCAGAAAAGAAGGGGCAGGTTGGGAGAGGACATCTTCATCTATTTCTTGTTCTCTCTTTAATCATAAAAGAGGAAAACTGCTTAGAATGAGGAGAAACAGTAGAACTCACCATACTGGTATTCTCTACAGCCAAATTCCACAAAGGTGGAAACAGCTAATGATCCTAGTAACACTGGAGTGTCTTCTCAGAAGCATTGTATACATACTTGTATTTCTCAGGTGTGTATAAATACAACTTACTTTCTTTGCTAAGTAAAGTCTAAAAATAAACACAGGGTAACACTCACCAACACTGAAGCTTAATGTGTGTATTGTTCTTCACACATCAAAATTCTTAACATGGCTATGACATGCTCAGTGCTGCCCATTTGGGCAATTCCCAGTCTGCCTTGCACAAGGAGGTTGTGGCAACGGTTTTTCCACCGATATTTCAGATAACTTTCCTGCCCTTAACACTGTTTCCAAGCCAGGATGCTCCCCAATTTTCAAGGTTAAATAAGCCTGCCATGAGATCTCCAATGAATAAACAAACACAAGAGGTGTTCAAAAAGATAGATGTTCACACAGCACTACTATTTATCACTCTGCTTATAGAAAACTCTTCCAGTTTTCATGGTTTTTGTTTTTCAGTTTCTGTCCTCCCCCTTCAACCATATATATGTGTGTGGGAGGAATCTTATCTATCTAGTCACACATAAATCTTTTTCTAAATCTTACTGTTTAGTCTTCATGCTGTAAATAAATCTAAAATGGCTAAGACAAATGTAAGAGCTAATCCAGTCTTTGGCTTTTCATATAAGAGTCAACACTTTCAACAGAACTCTGCCATCAAGAAGAGTAATCTTAAATTAATGATGTGCTCACTATATTAGGTATTTATATTTTTGCCCAGAAAGACAGTATTTACAGAGTGCTACTCACTGATTCTTCTGTAGAAGTTAGCTTTGTATAAATCACAGTAACTGACCTATTAATTTTTCACAAAGTATGGAAAGTGCTTAGAAAAAACCTGCATCCACTTCCAGTGAGAGGAAGGAAGCTCAGTTGCCAACATCACTATCTGGTAATGTCTTTGTCCAAAGCAATTTTGAGTGCAACTGAATAGCCTCTATTCATACACTTTTTATATTCATGAGAGGAGGGAAACATATATGATCCTTCAAATTGTATTTAGGAGTGTTGTCTTTGAGATTATCATGCTGTTTGCTTAAGTGATAGTCAGAAACATCCTTAAGAACTCCTCTTCAACACAGAGAAGGAAATCATTGTGGCTTGTCTGCGGCAGTGGCAGTTACAGACAAGACTCAGGGGAGGCTGTACTTTACTTTTTATTCAAAATACACCCTGCAGAGTGTTTTCTGAAAACAACTCTTAGTGCTGGCCGTGGTATTACAGTTGAAAAGAAGAATTATTTTATTTCCCTGCTGTTGTTTTCCTTAGCTGCACTGTGCAGGATATTGTCTCCCATCTGCCTAGATCTTTGTGATATTAATAATGGGAATGGTTTGCAAAGCAGGCTGATTTCATTTTCACCTTGAATGCTTCCTCTTTTCAAACTGAAACCTTTCAGATTTCCTCCTGGCTCTAGCTTTATCAATTTCAGAACTTGCTGTGTTCTTATGGGGTTGTCCTGTTTTGTTTTGTTTTCATTAATATGTGGATATTTAACTGGGTTTTGATAGATCTGTCACCTTTGACTTTTAGAGCTGCAGATTTTATTAGGCAAGTAGCCCTGATCTTTTAGCTGAACTGCCATGATGGATTTTATAGGGTAAGAATCTGCCCTTCAGCAAATGTGTGTTCAAAACACCCTTCATCCTAAGTCTTGTTTTTTAAGGTGGCAAAATAAAAATACTTCTACGATTCTCTCTGACATTCCAGCCTTTGATTTGGGGAAATGTTGATGAGCAGTATGTCCAAAAACTTAAGAAGGTGAGAGGTTAATACAAAGCAAGGTGAGGGAATCCAAAACATAGCTGTGTAGGTTTAACGTTTTCTTTCCCCTGAAATTGTTTTTATCTGATCATTTCTCACTCATTAAGCAGGAGAGGCTATTGGTTTCTTGGGATGTGTGTTATGGAGCAGAGTAACTTTTCCTTCCCTTCTGTTAGCAGCTGGTGGCCCCTGTGCAGTGAGCAAATGGAAGGTTTGCTGGCTTCTGGTTTCTTGTGCACCAGCAGCCATTTCTGTGCCTTAAAATTGTTTATTTATGAACATCTTTTATGTATAAAGTGTTTGACCCAGCAGGATCATAGGCGTGGGTAGTGGACATGTGTTGCTTATTAAGATAGAAATAGAAGAATGTAATAACACCAGTTTTAAGCACTTTAATTTTCTGTCAAAAGCACATCACACTTTATAATCCTCTGTTAAAAAAACAAGAGAGACAATTAAATATCCCTATACAAAGCTTGTTTTGTTTTAAACTGATTCACATAACAGTTGGACTTGATGAGACATTTGTGTTTAAAATACCTGAAACCTGCTACACTACTTGCTATTGACACAGCTATTGTTTTACTCAGTTGTTATCTAGTGGCAGACTAGTTATTACCCTATTACCTATTTTTTTTTTAATTGTTGTTTTATGTGGTGAAAAATCATCCTATTTTATGTCAGTTAGTGATTCCTGGAAGCCAGAAGTGGAAAAGAGTGTTCAGGTTTCTGGTGCAGTAAAAGGGATGAGAAATAAAAAGGAGCTTGGGAGAAGGACAATGTTTCCTGGTCCTGTGGTTGTACAGGGCTGTTCAGTGATGGTGTGCAGCCTGTGCTCTCTATGCACAATGAAGGAGGTCCTGGGCTGTGAGTAACAGAGACGTGGAGTTGAGTACTTTGATGGTTCTCTTGTGAGACAAAGGAGTAATTCAGAGTTTTGTGCATCAGCAATAGTGCAGCACAGTTTCTGTGCTCTCTCCCCCAGCACTGCAGAGTGGGCATAGCTGTGCCATGCCAGTAGGGTGGTCAGATGAACCCAGGGATCCGGCTGGGATGAGCAGGAGCCGGGCTGGAGATGGGGCTACCAGCGACTTAGCCCAGAGGTACAGCCAGCCTGCAACCGCAGCTTGCATCCGTCCATATGGCATTGGCCCCTTCTCTGTGCCAGAGGTGTCCTCAAGGGAGTGGTGTCCTGTGTAAAACCCCTCTTAATAAAAGTGGAGGGCAGATGGGTGCAAGGTAATTTCAGTGTTTGCTCAAAACTCTTGTGCTGTCCAGAAGATCTGTAACTGTGTGGGTGGTCGGGGTGCTTGGACCCTGGTGTTTGTGAGGACTCCTGAGATCTGTGTGTGTTTTGGTTTTTGTTTTGCTTGCAAATTCCTTTGGATTAACCTTTTCTGTTGTCCAGTGTCTGTGCAGTTTGTAAACAGTAGAAATTTGTAATTAAGGGGTTTCCAAGGAATTTTTAATACCTTTAGCAACTATTTACCACTTGTAATTTAGTTTAGATTGCATAATTCATGGGAAGTTATTTCAGTCAATCATATGAAACTTACCTGCTACAGCTCATTTATTTTTGAGGTAGAACATAGCAAATCCACATGTTTATATGTGGTAAATCCTAAATAACTATATAGCTAACAGCAAAAAAAAAAGTGATGAAAAGACAGCCTAACTTGAATAAACTTGGTAGATTGCTGGAAGATAAAAAAGTTAGTCCATTGATAATTGTATGGTATTTCTATAATTGTGTTGTACACTTGCACCACTTAATCCCTGAGGTATAGCTGAGAAGTTACATTTTAAAGAAAAGCTTCTTTAGTTTTGTAGGATCCAGAATAGGAACTGTTTTAAATAACTGATGATGTTCTTGGTATGAGGAAAGTTTTTATGTGTCTGTACTCCATAGCTGCAATGTCAGCTCTGGCAGCCCAAGAGGTGAACGGTCTCACTGGAAACCACAGTGAGATGTTAAGGGCAAAGATAAGGAGTAAATTGTAAATAGATACTCAGACACTGAATTACTGTACAGCAAGATTTAATGGTGCAAATATCAAGAACTGAAGTACTATATAAATCTAGAACATTCTTACTGGTTTTGTGACATGAAAAGAAAAAAATCAAATAGGGAAGAACGTAGTTTGGAGTTTAGTGTTGACATTGGGGCAGGGAAAGGTGATGAGACAGGTTGTTACGAGAATTAAACCAGGATTATTTTTCTATTTTTTTGGTATGAAATCTTAAGCTTTTGACTGTAAATTCCTGCATTTTGGTGCCAAATAAAGCTACATTTGTTTTATTTGCAGGATTGGTCAGGTTAAATTTTCTGCCAGTAATTGTTTTATTAAAATCACAACTGCAACATATCAGAGAAGGGGGAGAGGGAAGAACAAAGGATAAAAGAAAATTTAAAAGTAAATTTTAAATAGAAAATAACAGCTAACCCATGAACAAGCTAATTGTAGACTTACAAAGTCTAAACACACTCCAGAAGGAATTAAGCCAACTGGCCTCTCTCTTGCAAAATGTATAATTATGTTGTATTACAAGTAGATAATTTAATTGCTAAATCATCATTCAAGTGTTTTCAAAATGAATTAGAACAAAGTACTGTCTGCCAAGCATATGCGACCTTCAATTCCTCGCATTCATCATGCATTTATCTCTATTGAAGAGCTTTCTTTTTATCCCCACGAACTCATCCACACCACGTGTTGCTAGACTATGTCATAGCATTAAATAAATCTGTGCCAAAAAAGAGTCAGGCTGAGTGATTAGATCTGGTGGATTCAGTGTGGCATCTCACACAGGAAAAGGTTGAGTGGAAATTCAGCCATCATCAACCTTAATACATTTATGCTACTGTTCAGTTGTGCAAATAATTATCTTTGTTTCTTTTTAGAGTTCGGTATGTTTCATGCAAATATTTTTTCCAACTTATCTGTCAACCTACACTTTTTTAGCTAAAGTGTGATGTTTTGATAAACTGCAAGCACTCAGTTTTTCTCATTCTGCTTTTTATAAATAACACAAAAGACATTACCACTGAAAATTATTCTGCTGTTATTGTGGGTCAGTGTATCTTGGCAGTTTAACATTGTGACACTGGATTTTGCTTCTTTTACAGTTCTCATCTTATATGTTGTCTCTGCCTTTCTTTAAGCCTGTCAGTTTAAATGTCAGGCAGTTAATTAGGTGCTCTGAATATCAGTGTAGCTTAACATCATATGTCTTTCTCCTGAAATATTTAAACTGTGTGTTTAAATTTGTTTTTTGACTAATCTATGTACTCTTGGTTTTTTATTACCTTTGTTCTAGGTGAGTTATTCAGAAAATGTGCAGAAGAAGATAGAGATTTTTCTCTAAACTATTAAGTTATTAAAAAACATAATATGCAGATTTCTGTATTTGTTGCTTTTAGAAACTTCCATGAGTTTTGATAGATTTTCCTGAGTTCTTGTAGGATTTCTTTTTACCCAAGGCCATCCTGTTGTGAGTATCTGGGGCCTTGAAGATAGAGCGCTTTTATTGATATAGGGCATCATATGCTAAATATGCTGTATTTCTTGAGGCATGCAAATGAATAAGGATTTTGATGCAGGTTTTAAGTGTCTTGCTACAATTTCAAGAACTCAGTTTCTGTATTTCTTCAAAAAGAAATTAAAAGTAGAGGATCACACCTATTTGTCCATCCTTCTTTCTTCTCATCAATTATTAGCTGTTGAAGCCATCAGTCAACTTCAACCAAATTTGTCATAAATGACAGTCTAGAGGGTGCTGTGTTCTTGCAAAATGATAAAACCAGGTGATGCCACAGAACACAGTAAGAGCTCATCCTCATATTGCACAGTCTAAAATTCACCACTTTCAGGAGGGAGTTGTTTATGAATGACCCTGACCTCTGAACATACTTCAGTAGAGAATCTGGTGTCAAGGCACAGCCCTGTAAAAAATGAGGCTTTTCAGTGCCCTGTAGAGGCTTTTTTGAAGTCACTTGTTTGAAGAATTTAAATTACCAGAAAAATAAAAATCTGTGGGCCAGATTTCTATCTCTGCCCTTATTTATGAATGAGAACAGAAATTTGCTTTGCAAAATGCTACAAAATCGTGTGCAAGAGTATACAGAGGCAGAAGGAATAAAGTAATAAAAAAAATTTGCCTTTGAACCAAATAGCTTTTCTTATACTGTGGTGGAAGACCCATATGAGCTTCTTAGTAGACGTCTGTCATTTTGGGCAAATATAAGCTACATTTTTTTCCTTAAAACATTTAAAAACACATTCTGCTTGTTTTGTGTCCGGAAAGCATCTGGACACTGATGTTGAATTACTGACTCTAGCATTTACATGCCAGCTTTGGACTTTGTCCTGAATCAAGTCAGTCTTCTCCAGATGGCTGAAGGCTCAGCAGAAATACTCCAAAAAACGTCGTTCTATAAGTACCTGTATTGTCTTCAAAAATTATGTGCTGAGTCAGTGTCTCTGGTCTCTGAAATGAATTCAGGTAACAGTGAAAAGAAAACACTGTGCCTATGGAGTGCATGTGTATGTGCAGGGGCCTGTTTGTGTCTAAAGGCTCTAAACTGTTCGTGTCATGGGAATATCGGCCGAGTCTCCATAGTTCTCCCCCGGTGCCTGCAGTGCCTGCTCCTGCACAGGGCTTCCCCTGAGCCCGGGCAGAGGCAGGCTTGGCACAGCAGTGGAAGCTGCACGTTTTGGACTGCAATATTAACTCCATCTCTTGACTTGTTCCTCTGTAGGCCATGAAGGTCACGAAAGAAGGTAGGAGACACCAGTGCAAACTGGAGTTTCCCTTAATCCTGTGTAGTTCTGCCACTCATCACTGCGAAAGTTTTGATGAATTTTGACAGAAAATACTGAATACAGGATCTGATTGCTGTGCTAAGCACTCCTTATTGCAAAGCTTAATGACCCACTATGTTTTAATTGGCCTCTTTGTGTTGGCCTAAGTGTGCTGTCAGTCCTGCTTTCAGTGCATGTTTTCATCTTAGCATATCATTTAAGCACTTTGCATACATTTTAGTCACTTTATATTCTGATTTATCCTTTAATTTTATAGATTTTTGTAAATCTTTGTAAATGCTTCAAATTCTTACCCGGAAAAAAACTCGGTCTTTGAGACTTGAAAAATCGGTGGATGCATAATTCACTCATCTCTCTTGTATAGAAAAGTTTGGGTTTGGTAAATTATCTTTATTATTCTGTAGGTTAAGAGCTCTGTTAATAATATGATTTGTGTTCTGAGTTTGCATAAACAACTAATACAATTTATAGCTGGAACTCAGTGAATAATCCTCAGAGAAATTACAGATTAAACGAAGATTATCTTTTGTGTTTGTAAAAAGGCAGACTTAATCTTTTTTACATTTATTAAGGTATTGGATCTCCAAATATATTCCACTTAAGAACATAGGTTCACATAACTCTTTCAAGGGATGCAGAAATGTTCAGCCTTATTTGTGTATCCGTCCATCTCCATGCTGTCTCTTGCCCTTGAAGAGTAATCTTCCAAGTACAGTCCTAATAGATCCAAGGTCTTTCTTCTGTTTCCATAGAATGCAAACATTGTCTCTGTCAGAATGGAGCAGGATTTAGGCGAAGTGGGGTGGGACCCAAAAAGTCTCAGTTCTGACTGTTCCCTCACTGACCTGGAATCCTTCAACAAGGCTGCACCAGCCCCATGCATAAATGAGATTGCCTGGGTCGGTGTTAAGGCAGTCTCTGGTTTGGGATATTTCCTAGACTTCTAGAAGCTCTGAGTAATTCAGACCCTTTAATATAGTTCAAGGGTAAGAGTTGAATGAGGTTCCTGCTTTTGGAGTCTTGCCCTTCAGGGGGCTTGGTTGGTTTCTAACAGAGACAATTAACACTTTCTGTGCACAGTGGCCAATATTAAATGGTTGGACCAAGAACAGTCATAATAAAAGATCGTGCAGAGATGCATACATTACAAAAGAGTGCATGTAAATGTAATATTTTTGTTGTCAGCACGTGGTCAGGTCTCAGCAGTGTCTTGTTGGTGGACTTGAATGCACTGAAAGCTTTGTGCTTGGAATTCCTTGAGCGTCAGAAGCTCACAGCTACAGCACAGGTAGAAAAGTAAGCAGAAGTCCCAACAAGGACATGTTGGGCTCTTAATGGAAGACCTAGAATGATTAAATTCTCAGATGAGATTGACTGCATGAATGGCAGAGGGAAAAGTTAATGTTCTGGATTTAAAAGGGTATTTGGATCCCACCACTAAATTATGTGCTTTATTAAGAATTATATGTGGGGGCCAAGACTGGGAGATGCAAAAGCAGGAGCTGTGTGGAATACACTGATGAATTGACCATAAACATAGTTAAAACTGTATGTCCATACATAACGTTATAAATATGAACTGTGTTGATGTAGTTCATCTACTAAAATGCAAGAAAAAATTTTAAAGCAAACATTTAATTGTTAAAGCTTTTCTTCCCTGTGAGGATTTACTGTGTATGTTCCTAGAATAAATTGTTTTGATTTTGATAGTCAGTGGGTGTTCTCCCTGAAATAAATTACTGAGAAATATAATTAGTGTGAAACACAGCAAAAGCAACGTTTTAGCTGTTGCTCCTCAACATAGCCAAGTCCACAGAGGATGAAGTTTACTTGATCATGTGTGCTGTGGATTAATCAGCTTTGCTTCTTTTTATTTTGGAAGCTTTTGCCAAATCACAGGGAAAATGTGATTTCTGCATCTGAGGCTGGTAGCTGCTTCTGTTTGGAATAATACAATGTTTCAGCAATGTATGAGGTGTGGGTAGAGCAAACTGGAGGTTATTTAAGTTAGTCCTTGATAGCTGCATGTCATGTTAGTAAGTAATCAACACTTTTTTTAATAGATATATAAATGGAAAATTGCAAATGCATTCTTCTTTTGTTAAATGCTTTATATTCTCTTTCCTCACCACAAAGAACAGAAACATCTTGAAACTTTCTCCAAATCTTCACTCATGGAGGACAAAGTGTAGTGGTAGATGAAGGTAATGTTAAAAACTTAATTTTACTATCTAGGGAAAAAAAATTAGACCTGCTGTGGTAATAAAGGACATGCTGGCAACACCTCATGCCTCCGTAAGCATTGTTAGGAGCCGAGTGTGTTTTCTTGGTTCACTAACTGTATCTTTGCTGCAACTCAGAGCAAATCCCAAAGCACTGGTGTCACTTTTGCAGTTTCTATTAAATTAGACTTGAAATGAAAACAAAGCTAGTGAAGGGAATCTGCAGACCATGCAGAATCCCTGTACATACATGTGCGGTGGAAAGTTTAAGGTCTGTGCTGCGCTGTACAAATTGCCAGCTCTGAAATGCTCATTCACCAAACCTCTGTTTCCCAAGTGTGAGCCCTTTATTTGGAGATATTTTTTTTTTGTTTTATCATTTCTTCCATGGTTAGTCTTAATTTTTTTTTTTTAATGACAGGTTATGAGAGCATACTGACAAATCCTTGTCATTTTTACTTCAGGCTCCTGAAGAAAACTTTCTGGTTGAAGTTGGTTTAGAAGTAACCTGTAGTTTTTTGTCATGCTTTTTTTTGGGTACCTAGACATAGAGGTTAATGAAGGGCTTGATTATAAGACTTTTTCTTTAATCTTTATTGGCTGGCCCATCTGCAGGCAGTCGCTTTGCTGCAGAGGTCCGTGGCCTGCAAAAAGGCCACAGTGGAAGGCAGGATGCACAGGGACTGCTGGGGCTTCCTCCAAAATGCTGTCCTGTGACCCTTGAGTCAGCTGAAATTAGAGATTTGCAGCTGCTATGGACTGGTGCTGTTAGAAGGAGCTCTGGCAGCACAAGAATGGCCTTCAGCCATTTAGTGCCTTGAGCTGGGCAGCTTGACATGCTCCAGGTAACTGCCACAGTGGGAAAATCATTCCAACTTCTCTCTTCACCATGAAGCAAAATTTTAATGCTGGGTGCTGGTGTGGAGGTGTCTGGCCTGTGGGTGGAGGCAGGACAGCCACCCACTGCAGAGGGGAAGGTGACTGGGGTTGCATGGCCAAACAGCCTGAGCATGAAGACAGGAGTTCAGCCCCGTGTGCTTCAAGTTACCTGGGTGCTCACTTTGGGGAAGCTGTCTTTTCTACAGATAATATTTGCGAGTACTGGCTCCTGCACCCTTGGTTTTAGATGTGCAGCATGGGGTGCTGCTGTGAAGGCTGGATCAAGTGTTCAGCAGGAAAATGAGCTGTGGTGCACCTCAGCTGCAGGGCAGCTCCTCGCCCGCCTGAGGGCTGTGCAAGCCTTCCACTAAAGCTCTTCCTACCTGGATACGGGAGAGCAGCTCAGTGCTCCCTTGCTTTTGCTGTCTTTATGCACTTCAGCTGTCACTGGAGAGTGCAACACAGCAGTGACATTTGTAAAACCACCAAAGCGTAAGATCGCTATTCAGTGCCATGCACCAGCAAAGCCAATTAACTTGAACAGGAAGTGGGGTTTAATGTGCATTTGGGGATTACAAGCTAGCTGGAGGTGGGAGAAATGGATACTTACAGTTCCCATCTGGTCTGCTCATGCTAAAAATAGCTGAGTTTCTCAGTGGGATGCTAGTGTTTCACTAAGCTCTGGTTATCTAATACCTAATAATCAATATATAACATCAGCAGATGTTGATACATGGATGTGTATTGTCATTTTGGAAACACTTTTAATTAGAAATTGAATTGTGCTAGACTACACTCTACACATAAATACAGCTATAAATGCTCATGTGTGTTAAATCTGGGAGAAAGACACTGTCAAGCACTGGTTAAGCCTCCAGACTCCTTTCTGCCTGAGAGATTACAGAAGCACATAAATAAAACATCAGTGTAGAACACACATTGGGCACAGTGCTGCTGACTACATCTATGCACCGTAGATCCGAAACTTTTTTTCTTGTTCATTTTGGTAACAAAAATTGTTACCAATGAATGGAATTTCTTTCGTTTTGATGTGTATGTTCCTAAAATGAGGCTGTTTGGGTTGAATTTACTGTGATGGAGAAACGAATTTATCTGATCCTAAAAAGTCTCCCTTACATAATTTGGGCAAAACAACTGTGACTTGAGGGTCATTGTCTTATACTGAGGCTTTTTCTTACAAAAGTCAAAGTAAAGTGAACCAGACAAGTAGTGTCTACAGTATTTATAGCTACTCTTCTTCCAAAAAATGAATTTTCCATTCAATATGATAGTGCGTGAGTGATAGGACCTTTTATTAGACTTGGGTGGGCTAAGTGTGGGCTTCCTGATCTTTACAAGGTATTTCCCTATCTTCTGTTTTAACACAGTCATTCTGCTGAAGTTAGTGAAACTAGTCTGTGCAAGTTTATCAATGCAAAAATTGTAAATACGAGTTGAGACCATTGCTGATTCAGGAGATATACAGGTAGTGACAAAAGAAGAAAAGTGTTTCAGTCATGGAAAAAAATTGTGTATTTGAAATGTTTATAGCTTTGGAGTTTGTGGTTTTGCTTGTTGTTTTACTATAAAATTTCTAGCTAGTGCCACCTTGGCAAGCCCTTGAAGTTTCAAAATGTTAATTGTGAATTAGAAACAGTATTTTTGTTTATTTTTTCTTATCCTTTCCAGAATGCACAGTGTTTCCTTCCAGAAAGTTCCTGGACAGGCTATAGAAGGGAAGATCTTACCTACAGATGCCAGATGAGTCTGGAGTCTAGTGGTGTTTGAAAAATACAGCTGTAAATGTTCATGTGTGTTAAATCTGTGAGAAAGACACTGCCAAGCACTGGTTAAGCCTCTGGACTCTGTTCTGCCTGAGAGGTTATGGAAGCACATGAATAAAATATCAGTGTAGAACACGTTGACACGGTGCTACTGCTTGGTGTGGGCTATGTGGGGGGCTGTCTAGCAGGGACCTGTTCAGTAAACTAAATAAACAATAACACTAGATTAATTATCTAGTGTTTTCATAACTAAAAACGTTCTGCTAATGCATCTTACCATTCTCTGAGGTCTCTTGAGGTGCATCTGATGTGTCTGCTTGATATTGGAGTCTCCTTGGGGCACTGTTAGTGCTGTACACACATTTATACACAATCCCGTGGAGCTGATAAGGTGTCTGTGGGCTCATGCAAAACTGAGAAGATCTGCCATTTATATTTTCGCAATTTTTTCCTCCCCATGCAGTAATTAAGATATTTCTGTTAATATATGTGGTCATGAAATGACCTATGTATACACTCTATGTGTCATTTCAAGGTTATTTGGCCAACATTTTGGAGCAATTTCACCCTAAACTTAAATAAACATACCAGTAGGATATATTTTGCTACTGCAATCTTTTTGTGTAAGTGTTTTGCAGCTGAAGTTCTTGATTCAAATGGATAATTTGAAAATGGAGGGTGGGGACCAGGAGCATAAGGCAGGTGTCCTAGTTGTTTAACCAGAGCATGCAGTCCGTGACAGCTTCTCTGTTCTATCTGCCAGGCCACCTCTCAGACAATTAGCCTGAGGTTCTGAAATGTCACTCTGTTTGGCAACTGTTTGCCTTTAACGACTTCATCCACTTAACATCTTTATAACAACAGATAGCCATCCTGGTATTTTAATTAGACATAATGGAAAATGCTCCTTCTTCTTTTCTGGTTATATTTGAAGTCCAGCCTGGCAAATATAAAAATAAAATTAAGTATCTGAAACTAGGAAAATTCTGATTCTTTTATTAAGATTTTTGAATGCAACAGAATAAAGAGCTTTTTTAATTAAAGAAAATGTAGAAAAAGACAATTTTCAAAAAGAACAACTATCCACTGAAACTTACTGAACTTACCTGCAAAGCGCTTGTGGTGTTTGCTTGTTGCCTCTACCTAAAAGCCTCTAAACTATATAATAATTTAAATTTAGGAAAAGTGCCTTTTGCAAATAGGAAGTGCCAACTTTTTTTCCCCTCAAAGTATAGTTAACAGCTGAAAACTTGAACATTTCTTCATTCGGAAATACCCAGAGGAAAACGGTGACTGGTGGAAAACGTCTGTTCATTATTGTCTCAAAGAACTGTCCCAAGGGAGATAAAGCAGGTTTTTAGGGAGCAAGACCTTGATTTTGAAGATGAAGATTGTATTATTTAAAACAACAGAGTTAGCCAGAAGAACAGTGGGTGTAAGTGCAGTGGTGTCTCAGGATCACCTGGTTCCAGGCAAGGCCACCCATCAGCATCCAAACTGGGAATTTCACTGATGCAGCAGCATCAGTGTAGGTGGCATACTGTGGCAAAGGTCTAAAAGTGTTGGACAGTGTCAGGTAGAATGGACAAGGGTCTAAATGTGTTGAATTTGGTCATGCAGGATGGCCAAAGGTCTCGTTGTGTGGAACACTATTATGTAGAGCTGGTCTCAGATGCCCAGCTGACTTTTCTTCTGTCAGGATGCCTGACAAGGGCTTTGATATCTGCTGTGTATAAATATATTGTGAAACCAAATACCATGGGGTATTAGAGAGACAGAAGGGGATGTGGGTTCAACAACAAAGTATAAAAAACTAAAAACTAATAGAGACCTGCTGACAATTGCTGTGAATTTCAGGAGAGGAGATGCCCAAGCAGCCTGTTGGTCCTTTTGAAATGTAGTCTCATCTTCCAATAACCTGATTGTCCTGCTTGAGTACTTGTCTTCTTACCAAAAACAGGATATGGATTTCAAAAGACAGAGCTTGCCTTGTGTCTCATCAGGAGAGGACAGCCTTCCTCTGTCTTGAGCAACCACCAAGCGGCTTTCACAAGCAGTATGTGGAGCAGAGCAGTGTGTGTGTGGACATGTTCTGGCACTGTTTCTTCAGTCTGAATAGGTTTACCTTGCCCATAAAAAAGGGCTGAAGTAGTGATTAACATGTTGGGGTTTACTTCTGTGAATATTTATTTTCAAGTAACATGAAAGTATTGGAGGAATCCTGCAGCACCAGCTGTTACATTATTGCTGCAGGTCTGCTGCTGGCATTTGAACTGGTTTTACATTATGGTCTTCTTCTTTAGAAATGCTCGTTGTAACAAAGTCCCAGATGAACAGCTGGCCCTCCTCAATCAAAAAATGAGGCACAATCTCAAGGAATTAGCCCAGTGCCTAAGCGCATGCCTTTGAGAGTGGGGACTCTGTGCAAAGGAGACTTTTGGGGAGGGCTGGAGGATAGAGTGAGAAGTAGCAGCAATTTGTGCATCCGCATTTCCTGAGAGTAAAATCTTTGATGTTATTATTTGAGCAGTTTCCTTATTCCTCTGCAAGTCTGGGAATAAAGGTTTATTGGAGAATTTTCTGCCAGTGTCCCCTTGTATTCATTAGTCTGGTTGGCAGAAGAACAACCAGCCTGCATTTACGTCCTGACTCTTAAACATGTTGTTAGCTGTTACGTGCCTCTCTAAGTGAGGGATCAGAGGCTTAGCTGTAAATATGAGGAAGGCTCAGGATAAAGCTGCATATACAGACTTAACCCGAGGTCACTTAGCTCAGGGAGAGCGATTTGTTGATCTTTCAGACCTTCTCCTGCCCTCTGCTGGCAATTCCCTGTTACGGGACAGGGATGGCCTTCACATTATTCCCGGGATAGTTACCTGTGCCAGCTTGCTGCTTGCAGTCTGCTTTGCCAAACGGGATTTGATTTCCTGTCATTAATGAAATTTCTTGCCACAGGTGACTGCTGTGCCCAGTGCATTTATAATGTGTGTTATATGAAGATGCATAAAGTACAGTAGTTCTGGCCTTTGAAACTCATCCCAAGGTACAAGCTATTACCCAGAGATCAGTTATTTTGTCCTTCAAAATTATATTTACTTTCTGAAGGCAAGCAAGTTTCTGATTTTTGGCAGGCATCCCAATTTGCGAAGTCAAGTACTTGAGTTAAGAAATGCCAGCATTGAGGATGCCTGTGCTATTTTAATGCTGCTCTTGCCATCTTGTGTTTGATGCCTGTATGTATTAGAATGCAGTTTTCCTCTGCTGGTTTTTGGGGGAGTATTTTTGCATGTTGGTGTATTGCATATGTAATGAGCAGTAATTCCGTATATTTGTAGTTTCACATGTGACATAGCCAAGTCTGGAGTGCTGTTCTCCAAAAAGGCTTCAGGCTCTATCTATTTTTCAGTTTCAGAACGAAATGAAGCAAGAAGCACCAATAACTTTGAGCCTGGTTCAACTCTTATGCACTGAATGAATAAGCAAAGGGACCTAGAATGAAAAAACGTAATATATATGTAAGAGTGGGCAAAATAAAGATTGTACAGACTGCTTCAATTTGGATGCGTTCTCATTTCTTAAGTATGTGACATTACAGCCTTGGTCATCTTTTAGTATTTTCTGAATTGGGTTGAGATATTCAAATGTTTAGGAAGCCAACCTGAAAATTTGTGCATCAGCTTTGGATAGCAATGGGATTGTGAGCAAGGCTTTTAGATCTGCTTCTACCAGTTGTGTTCATGAAGTAATCAAAGTAGAGATGAGTTAACTGTGATTTTATTGATAGGCATGATGGGATGCATTTTCGCTGATGGGTTTCTGAGGTAGTTACTGTAAGCAGGAGAGTGATGAGAATCAATGCAGGATTTTGTGAACATAGTTCATGGACATGAACTCTCTTGCTGTTCCTCTTCATCCCTCCTACTTATCCCTATTCTAATTTCCATATTTTAGGTTCCACCTCTCCGTCTGTGTTACATCCTTTGCCACAGAAGACCTTAACTTGTGCCTCTGCTTGTTTCTTTCCCTTTCTCCAGCTTCCTTGTTCCCCAGCTCAGTCTTCCATCTTTGCACTCTTGATCCATCTGAATTTCACATCCCTCTGCTGCTTCTAGTCTGACTTGTAGGTTTCGTGTTTGTTTGACTTTAAGACCAGTGAAAAACTTTCCATTGGAGCTGTAATATACCAATGCTGACAACAGGATTCACCTTCTTGGCTACTTATTGCAGGCCCTTCAGAGCAGTTACAAACCTCTGCCATGGTTGCTTCACTGAGCTGCCACCTCTTGTCTCCTTCCTTGTCAAATCTGAAAATAAATGTCAGCCAAGTGAGCAAACAAGTGGACTTGTATGCAAGTAGGATGAGTCTTCTGTAATAAATAAATAAATATGTATTTGAGCCACAAATTTAGTTGTAATTAACCAGCTGGGAGCTACAATCACATTTTTCCAGGGGCCTGGCTGCCTTCAGGTAGGCGCAGTCTGTGTGTGCTGAGGAGGATTAGAGATGGTCTTTGAAGGGGCTGCTTGGGGAAAAAGCAAGCTGTTACTGTAATGGGGGACAGCTGAGACCCTACCTTTGTTACCAGTCACCAGGGACCGCCAAGGCTGGCTTTCAGGCTTCCTATGGAACAGTGCATTTTATAGAAAGGTGCTTCCTGTGCAAAATCCTTGCTCTCACAGACAGGATGGCTTTGGAAAGGAACCTGCAAGTGCGACTTTTCAGGAAGCTAGTTGGAGTTACAGTCTATGTAATTTTTCCATTTGTATTTATCTGATAAAATTAACAAGTGCAGTCCTCAGAGCAGAAGGAAGGGGACTTAATTAGAATTCAGTAACTCAATAGGGAGCCGAGATAATGATTGCAAATGATGTAAACTGTGCTGTGGGACACCATGCCTGTTTGCACTGCAGCACTGCTCAGACCTCGGGAGATCCTGAGAAGAGAGGGAAGGGAGGGCACTGGAGGCCCTGTCAGCTGTTTTAAGAGGATACCAGCCTCTGGATGGTCAGTCAAAGCACTCGGTGGTGGCCTTACCCCTGCTGTTGCAGAAGGTCCATCCAAGGTCCATCTGGTGCTTGTTCCAGGGCATGCAGACAGGTGACCCCAGGGCACCTGGTGTGTCACACTCTGCCTTCCTGCCTTCTTAAACTGGGCTTTTCAGCTGCTCATGCTGTGCAAAAAGAACTGGGGTGTCTGGATCCAGGCACAAAACATCCTTAGGCAACCTCCTCCCAAACAAATATCCTACTTTTAGATACCAACTCCAGGAGGGAACAAAGTGTTTCCTGCCTGGGAAAGAGGGCAGGACAGCAGCTGCTTCCAGAGCTTCATCCAGCAGTAATTGCTGGTTGTTGAAATGAGCTGGTGCTGAGCGAGCAAGGAAACTGGGGGGCTGTGGTCAGCCATAAATATGAAGGCTGGGACTCCACATAGCTGCTTACTGCTTTTCTGAACTACCTTCTTCTTTCTAGCCAAAAAATTTAAAATGAACTTATTAACAAAGATAAATGCATGTTAATTGCGTCCTTATGGTTTTTCCCAAGGAAGTTTCAGGTTTTGAAACAAGCACTAACAGCATGCTTGTTTGCTCTGAGAAGAGGAGTCAGGCATTTACACTGAGGAACCGTGCTTGGAGTTCAGCAGTAGGTGGGAGACTGTGCTCAAGAGGTACCCAAATCCCAGCTCGTTAACCCGCCCGCATACAAGAGCAAAATTGTTTTTGTTATTGGAGTTGTTAAATGCAGTAGTTATGATTTCTTTCGGATAGATTTTTTAAATTTCTTTTGGATTCTTCTTTAGTTTTGCTAACAGCTTCTTAAGACTTGTTTTTTCCCTCCCTCTGTCTTCAGCTATTGATGGATTTCTAAAAACTGATGAAAGACAGAGACTGGCAAAGGAAAGAAGAGAAGAAAGGGAGAAATACCTTGGTAAGTTGGCAGGAGGTGTATGTATTATTTATATAATAGGCTTAACTAACTAACATAGCATTTTTTGTGTTCTGAATTTTAAATCTTGACATTCAGTCTGTTTCTAGTCTTTATCACTTCTTTTAACTTAAATTATAAAAAATAATCTGTTTTTCTGGATTTCCAGTCAAATATTTAATATTCTATATTTGCAAGTTGACTTTCTTTGATTTGTGTGCCTTTGAATATAGGTTTATGTTCAAGATACTGCTGTTATGATCCTGGTTTGTGAAAATACCAAATAAGCCTTGAATCATACTCAGAATAATATCTAGGATGATTTGGTAAAGGAACCCCAATTTTAATCTGTCCAGTTTCAGCCATATTGAAATGTATAATAGAGTTGTTAAGTACAGCATTAAAGCATGTACTTTTCTGTAAGTTGTAAAATAGTTTCAGGAGAACGATAAAAAAAATTATTTGGTTCCCGAATAACACAAGCAATGATTTCAGATATTTTTTAAAACAATAAGTTATTTTTAATGTATTAATATGACCAGGGAAATGTTGAGAGAATTGTAAAATATATATGTAAAGAGTATAAATATATCTTTAAGGCAAGCGGGTATATACACAATTAAAATATACATACATATATATGTGTGTGTGTGTATATATATATATATATACATATGCATACATAAATAAAACTACTGTTCAACATTGGTTTGTACTTCCTATATCTCTTTCTATGTATATAAAAAAGTGTTAAGCAGTTTACTTCACTTTTCCTTGTTGTAATGACAAGAAAGTTCAGTAGCGCTGTTCCTAGAGATTGCCTGACAATACCTAGCAGAAGGAATTGTCAGTGTTTCATGATTTTTGTAAAATTTGAGATAAGCATAAATTTTGAGGAAATGTCAACTAAAGAAGTATGGGCACCTGTCAAAAGAATCATAGGAAAATGCTGTTTTGCTTGCACTAAATAAACCAACTGTTGACCATTTCTTTGTGAAGTCTGGGGCTTGAGACCAGTGACTTGACATATTTCATTACCATGGGCTTGGTCAGCAAGATTCCTTTTGGTAGTTCTGGTGAAAATCTGCTGCTCTTTAGTACTTAATCTTGCCTGAGCTTCTGTCTATCTGGGACTTACTTCTCTTCAGGTATGCTCAGGGTAGGCTATCTCTTCTTTCCTCCTGATTATCCCTTCTTTTCTGGTTCCCAAGAAAGTGATATGATGATTAGATTGGAAAGGACTTGGAGAAGAAGAGGAGATGAGATGGAAACTGAAACCTGGAGATTTTGGGAGTGGTTGGCCCAGGAAATTTGGAAGGTGGTATCTGCAGTTTTCTCCCAGACATCATATATGCCTCCTGGAAACATATTTCCTTAGGGTTAAGACCATTTCTGTAATGGGGAGCTTTGGATTTTGGTCACAGTTTGACTGTGACAATTTTCATTTAGAAGTTCAGGAAAAAGCAGCATGTTCCCCCAAAGGTCAGATCTTTAAGCAGTCAGCAGGTACTATGAAGTAACTTTTTCACCCAAGCCAAAACTCATTAATCACTGGTTTAGCATCCCTAAATTAAGCAACGAGAATTGTACGTGTGTCCATGATGACAGAATTGTTTACTTCTCTGTCCAGAATCAGTCCCAGCAGTCCCTACTTACTCAGAAGGTAATCTTAGCACAGTTTCTGGACACCTCACTTTTTGGTTTTTATGAACTCCAGCATGCTTTTTTTCACCTGCTCTACCTGATGTGGCTAGTAGTTGCAACAATTAATGCCTGGTCACTTGTTATCCACTGTCTCTGAGGTAACTTCTTCTGTTGACAAGTCTGAATTTCATGCATTCAATACAGGCTCACTGCATCACTGACACTCCTCTCATAGTCCCCTGTCCTGAGTAGGAAAGATGAGTGGATTTTCATAAGACAAAAGGGGAAGACAACATCAACTGTATTTCTAACAAGAATAAGCTAGAAGGTGTTCTGGAAAGCAGTCTGGATTTGAGGAAGAAGTACTGTAGAAGGATTCTGTATTCAAGGGAAAGAAATGGAATGTTGGAAAAAGATCTGGGTGTTGGAAGGACTCTGGCTTTCACCCAAGGGAGTGAGGATGAGTGCGGCTAAGAGGGACCGAAAGTCACAGCTGTGGTTGGTGAGCCTGGGGGCAGCAACTGAGGGGAAAAAGCTGATCTGAGAAGAGGGATTTGGGATGGCTGGGCAAGAGCCTAGGAACGATGGGAAGATAATATGAGAGGGTTAGAAGGGTGATGATGTGCTGCACAAGGAAACAGGAACTGAAGAAACACAGGCTGAATAAGTGAGCAGGAAGAAGGACTAGCTCTTGTATAAACAGTGTTAATTCTGGCTTTCCCTGACTTTCAAGTTCTTAGCTTGGCAGTATTCCTTCTTTGATACTGGCTGTATGTGTGTTGGTATGTGACACTACAGGCTTGTGTGTATATAGGCATGCTTACTGAACTCCTCTTTCCTGCCTTTTTGTGGAATACACTTGCATGGGAAATGGATTTTTCCTCTCAGTTTGCCACATCAACTCCTGCTACTTATTCTCCTATGTACACCTGAAGCAACTGTCCAGTATGTATTGTTGGAGTCTGAATTTCTGAAACATCAGGGTGATGTCCCGTGAAGATTATTGCTCCAGCTGGAATAAACAGCTGGGCAAGCCTTCAATAACAGAAGTAATTTTTTTTCGTGTGAAGAGGCAGAAATGGGTAAAGGTGTAGCACCAAATCATGAGCTGACAGGTGTATTTTCAAAACTTCATAGAAAACTTAGCATATGTTGTTTATATGTGTCTATTTTGAAGGCAGCTGCTTCAAAGATAATAATAAAAAGCACAGTTTTAAAGAAATCCCAAAGGCTTTTGCTTCAACATATATTGCTGATTTCCTTCAAAGCTTACTAGGAACAGTATGTCTGAAAAAATAATTTGGCTTTCAGCTTCAGAGGGACTTGAAACATAAAACAAAAAAGTTGTTAAACTGTTCTGTACACTGTTTTTACATAGGTAATGGGTACAAACTGGCGCCTTGTGTACAAGGGCTTCCCTATTTGCTTATTGAGCAAATCACTTAGATTTACTAATGGTTTCAGCACTTCTGTGCACTGTATTTTTAATCTTAGTGGACTAAAACCCTGTGTGCTTGTATTTGTTGTTTTAAACTATTGTTTCATGTTATCAAATAATTTTAAAGTAGAAGAAAATTTGCCTGAAGTGAAATGCACCTTTTTCTCTGCACAAGCTGCTAGGGAACAGCAGATACTGGAGAAGGAGAGAAGAGCAAAACTTCAATATGAAAAGCAAATGGAAGAGAGATGGAGAAGACTGGAGGAACAGAGGCAGAGAGAGGAGCAGAAGAGAGCAGCTGTTGAAGAAAAGCGGAGACAAAAGCTTAAAGAGGAGGAGGTGAGGTCCACTGGGAGATGTATGGCAGCATTAAACATGGCTGAATATTGACATGCATTAAACAATTGGGGGTGGGGGCAGGACTGGAGACACAGGAGCAATTATTGCAGGAACTGCAAACCACATCACCACAGCTGTAAGTAGTCTACCACTACATCAAAAACACTTTCCAAAACAATTTTTTTTTTTATTTTTGTCTGATCTCCTGGAATAGTCATCTGCTATTGCTAGCATATCTGGGACTCTGTTTGTCAAATATAAAGTGCCAGCTTTCTGGAAGGAAGTCTTTAAAGATGAGTGTTTCTAAAAAGGGAAAGACTTTTCTTACTGTTCTGTTTACTGTCCATGAAACAGAAATAATGTTTGTGAAAATGTGTTCTTCCATTTTTCCTTGGTGACAGAAACTCAGAAATTTGTACTTAAAGCAGTGAGGAATCTAGGCTGTTTTCAAATTCTAACATAAAACAGAATCACATACTTTTAAGCATCTCCATGCCCTTCCTCTCTTCTGTGCTCCCTGCTGAGATCATTTAAGGTTCTTTTTTTGCTCTAGTGAGTCAAATTTCTGGTACAGCTCTCTGAATGCAGGGTGTGTGTGTATATCTCTGCATGACATTATGTAGAGAACACTAGCACTGCTACCCGCAACTGATAAAGAATTAATGATTTTTGGAAAAGGGGGCAGTGGTTTTAAAAAAAAAGCCAAAAGAAACAATTTCCCCAATTCCTAGATAAAAAAGCTTTAGAAATCCACAGTTCTTAACCTCCTTTTTTCTGCTTCCTGTCCTTTCATCAAAATAACTTTGCAAAATAGGTAAAACACTTCTGCATGATTTCAGAATAACATACAGCTATTCATTGAATTTTTTGTTTGATTTTTCACTTTAAGTTGAAGAGAAGATTATATCCTGTCATTTGTTGTTGAATTTTAATATACTCATTGTGGCTTCTATGTAATGGCTGAGAATTAATGTTAAAATATTTTGTCATGTGGTTTGTTTCAAATTCTTTTTAGAAAAATGGGAAAAAGCAGAAACAAAGGGTAGGAGGTCTCTCTCTTGTGGTAACAGCATTGAAGTCATGTGCTCTTTCCCCAGCATTTCCTGCTGTAATAATGTTTTGCAGCTAAGCAAAATAGATTCTGTTTGTGAGGGTTGTAAGGGGAAGGGACGAGTACAAAAACATCCAAAACCCTGTCCTCAAAATTTTCAGCAGAGCCAGACAGAGAGGCAGAGAGGTGTAGGAAGAGTGAGTATCCGCCAGCTTTCCCTGCGTTCATGGTTTGCCTTTGCTGGAGAAATGAGAGCAGAGTTGTTGGACGTGAGAGGCTGTGACAGGTCAGACCCAAAGCGTCTGTTTAGTGGGGCCGACCCCATCTCCTGTAGCAGCCTCCTGCACCTCCCCAGAGATGGGCATAAGTGGCTGAGCACACTGTGATGTTTTTCCCAAGCATCAGCAAGCTTGTTCCAACTCCTCAAGACACTGCACGTGTGAGGGGAGACTTCTGTAATGGCAAGGGAGAGGCTGCTTCCAAGTGTTTGGTCATAACGTGAGTGCCACTCCTAGCTCTGCTCACCAGGCCGGTCCTTTATGCTTAAAGTGTCCAATGCCTTTTTTGGAAGCTAAAGCAGGCCTGGGTCTGGGTTCTTTCCCTTTCCTTTCCTCCCTGCTCCTCCCTCAGGCTGAGGAACCTGAGAGAAGGCTATGTGAGCAGGAGGACAGGAGAGGGTGCTAGCTTGTTTGGGGATGGATTAAACCTGTGGGAGGAAAAAGTCCAGGAGCCTCTGAAGGAGAAGGTGCACAGGGAAATAATCTATAGAACAGGGGAGGGTGAGAGAAGAAGGAAAGTGGGAATAAGAGACATCATCACCTCCTAGCTTCTCTTCACGGTTTCTTGTCCCTCATTTCTCAAATTCTGTTTGAATTCTACTAAAGGATCTGCCAGTTTAGCCCTGCCTTCCCCAGCCCTTGCTCTTGTGATGAACCCCTCAAACTCTGTGTGCATAATAACAGTGGAGGTCTGAGTAAGGATGATGATGAACTTGCAGCTCCCTGGGCATTGCAAGTTACTCACTGCTTGTGAGTAATTCTGGCCATTTAGGATCATCTTTACTGGAAGAACTTTGAGCATGCATTTCCCACACCTGGGGTGTGGGGGTGTGCGTGCCTCAGCCAGCGAGCCAGTGTGTACTGCAGCATCTTCTCAGTGTTTCTCCTTTTAACACTGGTTTACACTGGCTGGGCACTGGACTACCCATTTGACTTGTTCATCAGGTATCTGAAATGAAAAGTAGAGATTTTTGTCCTTGCTCTCTGCTTTACTGGTTGTCCTTTATATATTCCCTGAGTTATTTTTCCTTGTTTTTTAACACAGCAGAAAGTAGTGCACATTTGTGATAGGAACAGGTTATATAAACCTCTCTCTACAAAATATTGTCATTGCATCTAAAAGAGTCTGAGAGGAATAGATATTAAACTGGTGGGGACTTGTTGGCTCCTATATCAGAGCATCCTCTGCTTGACTGTTTTGCATGCTAAGGACTTCTTAAAGAGGTGGCTAAAATTCGATTTATTTTGCTTACTTTTCGCCTTCTACTATGCCAGATAAGAGACGGTGGTTTTAAAGTCTCTCTTGGTAGGAATCAAGGTATTCTGTCAGAGTTCTTTGGGGCAGCTGGAGCTTGTTGCAGAGCACAGTGGAAGTGTTTGATTCTTCAGAAGGAACTGAATAAATAATGTTTAGAAATTATTCTGTCTACATTGGCTGCATCTTTCTTATCTGTAGAGGTCTCCAGTGTCACTGCCCTTTCCTTTTTATTGCTTTTAAAGCTGCCCACTTCTTTTAGTAAAAGCAGTCCTTGAGCCTTAAGGAAAGCAGCATGTTGTTCTACAGAGGTGATTTTAAAGTTTCTTTTAACAGGGAACTGGAGAAATTAAAGCTAGTCCTTTTTCAGTTAAAATAATTTTTCCCCTTTTTCTATCTTGAACTTTGATGTGACTTGGAAATACCTTGTAAATAGATGTCTAGCTGTACACAGATTATTGGGAAGAGATTGCTTTGGTGCATGTGCACTATTTGTTACATTTGTAAAAAGCGTGTGCTTAGACACCAGAGTGAAAAGCTCTCAAGATGTTATAAGTTTAATTACTTATTGTACTCCACTCCAAAGATGAAGCCAATTGATAATGTCAGGAAACAGTGAGGTACTTACATACAGTGCTATACGTAAAGCGAAGAGAAAGACCTGGTTTAGATGTTCGTGTTGTAGATATAGGGAGATTGACTTAGAATTATTTGCACAAATTATTTTAAGTCATAATACTGGAAACATTATTTTTTCCTTGTTGTCGCATCTGTGTTATATTTTACACAGAGAAAAGGAAAGTACTTAGTCAAATCACTTGTCTTCTCGCAACTTAGTTTTGAGGGGCAGGTTTTTGTTCGTTTTTAATTCAAAAAAACAAATATTTATTCTGTTGCTCAGGCTGAGGAAAACTTGTATGAACAACTGGATTTTGGAAAGTAATGTATATTTTAGGTGCTAGCAGTAGATGGCTGTCTCTTAGGATTTTATTCATTCTTAATTTAACCTACATGCTGTGCTTGTGCATTATAGGGCTTTTTTGTGTGAAAACTCACTATATCTTGAGAGCAGAGATTGTTTCCTCTATCTGTAGCTGTTAGAGTCCCCAAGTGAGATCATATGGATAGTTTGATATGTTTTCAAGAAGGTGCTTCATCTGTTACATAGACTGGAAGGGTTTTCCGCGTTGTTTGCTGATGAAGGAAAGCTTTGTCTCATGGTTTAGTTTTCGTCGTGGAACAAATTATTAATGTATGAGTTGTTTATGCTATGCTTCCTTATGTCTTATTATTTTCTTTAGCTTTTTAGTTTTGTGCCAACTTAAAATGTTTTTTAATAACTATTCTTTCTTTGTGAGAAGCAGCCTTCATATTGTTCTTTATCTAACCTATATCTGAAGAGGTTTTGTGAGTTTTAATAATTATGTTCTATAAGGCTATAATGAAAGGCTCTTTGCGAATTAAAATGAATGATCCTCTCCAAATAACATAACTGAAGATTTCAACCTCAGATTGTAGGTAGCATGCGCTTTCAAATGTGTGTGAAAAGTAATTTAATTTTTTTAATCTATTTCACCATGCATTTTATTCTTGAAACAATACTTCGATAGTAGGTGATGTAAGTGTATTCTGTGGTTTGCAAACTATAGAATATTGCTTACTCCAAACATCATTTAAAAAACTCCAAACAAGACAGCAAACAGAAATAATTGAAACTTGCCTGCTTTAATCTTATCTTTTTTTATTCTAATGAATAACAATATTCATTAGAAATGGAAAAAAAAAAAGAAGAAAGGTCCTGTGTAAGAGTATGCTTTAATGAGAAAGAAATGGGAGGGTGATTTTCCTTGGTAAAAAGTGTGGGTAGAAAGATTGGGGCAAGATGCATAGTAAGTAGAAGAAAGTGGTGAAAAGAAGCAGACTGCAGAGAACTGGTGATGAAATATGTGAGGTTTGGAAAGACTAAGTACAGAAAAGGGACTCAGACAGAATTAAGTTTGAGTGGTGGGAAGCTAAAAGTAGAAAAGCACAAACTTGTAATGCAAAGCCAGCACACACAGGATTTAAATGTAAAAATTGTATCATCAAGTAGTAAGAGTAGAAAGAAAGACTGTAGCAAATAAAGCAGAGAGGAGTGACTTTGGATTCCAGAGAGTGGAAGATTATTTCCTTTTCACACATAGGGTGTGTGCAAGAAGCAAATGGGGTGTTCAGGGCTGTGGGGGGTTTTGTGCTCTTGCAGAAGAGGCTGCGTTTGAGCCTTGTGATGCTTCGTGCGTTTGCTCTGTGGGGAGAAGGAAAGAGGCAGAGCTCTCATTTTCATGCCTGCCTGGACACTGATGGCACTGAGTAGACAGAGAGGGGGGAAGAAGGGGGGAGGGAGTGCAGGGAAGCAGCTGCCTGCTCTCAGTGGTCTTTGAATGATGTTACCTGATAGACCGTGAGCTCACGACATGACTGAAAGGTCGTCTTCCTGGAGACAGCAGCAGAAATTGTAACAGCAGGGTGGGTCACCTGGCCAAAAGGTAACAGGGACAGGAGAGCTAGAAATGATAGAAAATGCGGGAATTTCCTTTTTTCACTCTTTGTATAGAGGGTGATGGAATATTTTATAGCTCGAGTGATTTGTAAAAGAATTAGAAGAGAACTTAAAGATTAAAAGGTAGTGGCTTGCTGGTGGATAAGTGGTGGATAACTGGTAGCAGGGTTGGATGAGGTGGAAAAAATGAGTTCAGAAATAAATTACTGCAAGTCAGGGTAGTAGAAGAGATTCTTCAAAGATGTGGAAGAGTCAAAAAGTATATTGTAGATAACCAGAAGATGATGAGAGGACATCTGGCAATGTAGAAAATCAATGACCAAGGTCAGGACCCCAGGAAGGTGAGACAAAGTTTACAGGTACATGTATAAAAGTATGGAGATTATTGGAGGTGCCTGATGTTAGGGTCTGATGTGCTGAAGGAGCTCCATCAGAGACAACTGGCTCACCATTAGTGCAGAGCCTGAAGGAGACATACTTGAACAAAGACTGAAATTTTTTGGTAAAATATCTCAGGAAAGGGTAACAGGAAAGCCTGACCAAAGGCATTAATCAGTGAGAGAAAGTAATCTGGCCAAGAGATAGATGAAAGGTTTTCCACTCAATTTATCTGAGCTGCCAAAAGATTTTGGAGATAGAGCAGGGGGTTGATAAAAATCAAAAGGGGTATGATGCAATCACAGAAGCCTGCAGGATCCAGTTTGAAGTTGGATAAGAGTAGGAGTTTTTTACTAGACCAAAAGGATGTAGCAAAGTTAGTGAGGAATAGCACCAAAAATACTAATATGATCAAAGGGCTAAAACTCACTGAGGCAGGAGCTTGAGGCAGCAGGTGTAGACTTTTCTTTCACAGTAGGGGTTGGGCTGCTGAAATGCGAGGGTGAGGAGGTTGCCAGATGCGAATGAGGTACTGGGAGGAGGAAAGGAAGAGGCTGTTAGATGATGGAACTGTGGGTGGGGAAGAACCACATTTTATCTGCTTGAAAGGAGGAAAAGAAAAGGTCCGGGGATCATTGCCACAGCAATAAATCACTGAGAAACTAGCAGAGGGAGGAGGTGGGAATGAAACTCAGTGGAGGTCTTTGAGTGAGAGTGAAGAGGTGATGGAGAGGGAATAAAATGACCATACTTAGCTGTAAGTTAGAGCAAGATTTGGGGAGGGAAAAATTAATTTTATTCTCCCCCCTGTGAAAATCCTAACTCATGGAGAAGAACGTGGGGGTGCCGGGGGGAAAAAAAAGTAAATCTTGGAGCAGTATGATGTAGGCATGCGCTAAAGTAAATACACAGAAAAGGAAAAAAAATCTGAAGGTCTTAAATGTCTAGACTTAAGGAACATAATAGAAGAAAGGAGGGAGTTTTTGTAAAAATAAATAAATAAGTAGGGCATCCTGCAAAGTAACCTACTTTAGGTTTGAAGTGATCATTTATCTGAGTGACTAGGTGGAGCCACTGGCATTGCAGCAATTTAACTGTGCTCAGAAAGGGATGGGAAAAAATCCCGATGTCTGCATAGACAAGAAGGAGTTAATGCTTGCCGAGCATTATTCTTATACAAATTAAGTCCAGAGCACAGCAGCAGCCTCACCAGCAGGAGCAGATGCTAGGCAGTGATGCAACCTGTGTTATTTACTTAGGCCTCTGTAGTGACCTCAGTGGCTTGCAGACAAAGGATACACATATCTGGAGGTAGGTAGCATGCTGATACCTTCTTTATTCAGTTCTTTTTCTTTTATTGCGAGCAAGCTCCTGTAATCATCTTGTGTGGAGCAACAGGGGGACTGTGTATTTTTAGCATGGTTTCAGAAGGCAGGGGAAGGAAGCCCCCAGAGAACTGATGGAGATTTGTGTCTGGGTTTGTACCAAAATTACCAGGAGCGTTTAGAAGCCATGATGCGCCGGTCCCTCGAACGCAGCCAGCAGCTGGAACAGAAGCAGAAGCGATGGTCGTGGGGAGGAGCACTGGCTGCAGGCTCAGGAGGCAGAGATGGTAAGTGAAACAGGCTGCCTGCATTGCAGATCTGGAAGTGCAAAATGCATGAGATTGTGGAGATAGTAAGTATGATGGGTTTGTAGTTAGGGTGGTACCAGAGGGGCTGCTGCCTTGGGGCGTAAATAAGTGCTTTGTAATTGCTTGCCGGGCTTCCTCTCCCTAATACCTTCTGTGGAGAGAGGTTCCTCCTAACTTTAGGAATGCATATCATTTTAATAGAGTAACCAGAATCTGTTTGGAGGTTGCTGAATGCTAAAATCAAAATTGGTGCACTGTCTCCCTTATTGGCTTCTTCCACATTGTCTTCCCACGCACACAGTTAGCAAATTTAATATTCACCAAAGGACTGAGTGCTGTCTAAGGCTTGCAAAAGATAATCTCTTTTTGTTTGGTACTTCTAAAAATCTGATGGGAATTTCTAGATGACTATGCAGCATGTGCAGTTTAAAATAGTTTGGGTTTTTTCCCCGCATACATTCTGTTACTGCTATTTTTGCTTTGGCTTCAGAGTAAATTCTTTTTATTACATAATGAGTCATGTGCTGCTTTTAAATTTCAGAAAGGTGCATGTTTTCTCTTTTAAATCGTACAGTTGATTTGAATTTGTCAGGTTTAAATAAACTGATATTATAGGGAAAAATATCCATGTTTGGGTGTTGATGAAATATAACAATTACTCTCTTTTAAACAGTGTGTAAGTGTACTTAACTTTAAAAAGGCAAACTCTGTTTCATATCATCGTTTTCATGATAATGTCATTAAAAAAGCCAGGAAATTAAATATTTAAAATAATGAAAGAAGTCTCTTATACTTTGAGAAAGAAACCAGTTTTCTTTGTGATGCAGTTTGTGCTTAATTCCAGCTCCCCCAACTTATTCAGTAATTTCTTTCACCTCTTTTTGCTCTGATTTCTCTGCTGTGTAGGTGAATCAGAAAATACCCCACCCCCTGTTCTAGGTTTAGCTGCCAACACCCTTCCTCCAGACCCTGTGACCTCTACTGCTCCTGCTGATTCCTTCAATGGTATTTCAGAGAATCACAGTACCATCGTGTGTCGTTTATAACTGTTCTAATCACTGTAATCCATCCACTGATCTTGTTCTTCCTAACCACTGTTTTCTTATCATTTCAGTCTGGTACTCTACAGCATTACCCTTAGTGATGTAGACCAGTGTCTTTTAATTTCCTTTTAATTTTGCCATGGTGGAGCAGTGCATGCCTCACATTCCAGCATTGTAGAGGCATTTCATGGTTTTCTTAGTAACTGTAGACTTCTATTGCTCTGATTTGCATCTTTGTTAATTCTGCAGGTGCTCTGTATGTGTGTCTATAATTACATGTATATTTGATAGTTCTAATAGATATGCACAGGTGCTGTTGAGAAAAATTTCAGTTGCACAGTAAGAAAATGTGTTATGACGACCAGGTTTCATCAAAACAGCCCTCTTTTTCTGTCTCAAGAGCCTTCTTCTGCAATATTTTAAGGACAAGTAAATTTGGTATAAACAGCTATGTTATGTTTTCAGCCTCCTTAAATGAATTTTGGCCAAGCTGGTATTTGTAACAAACTCAAGTGGTTGACTTTGTTTAAGCAATCATGTTTTATATTGTTCAGTTATCTTTTTTTGTGGGGTTTTGTTTGTGGTTTTTTTTTTAATTATTATTCCCATAAAAGGACTCTGAAGTAGATGAGTCTTCCAAAATGACGAATGAATTGCATATAGGATTTCTAATCTTGATTGCAAATGTACTTGGCATTTTGAAAGGAAAACACAGCCTGTGCTTTTGAGAAGTAGGTTCCTTCTCTCCCCCAAAGGAGGAGTTAGGCTTAGCTATTACTCCTGCAGAATTCATAGTAAATGTTGTTTTGCCTATGATCTCACAGAACTATTGTTTCTGTGCAAACAGATTCAAATTTTTTTACTGATTGTTGTTTGTGTGCAAAGGTGTTTGCCCGTGCAACTGAGGTTTTGCAGCATACCAGTATTATATGTGCTTTTTAAAAGAAGCAAATGTAGCAAATTGCATTGTTTACTGTAGTAGATGGAGGCAAATCTTGGAAACTCCACTAAGGCAATGATTTGATGGACAAAATAGGGAATGCAGTAACTTAGAAGGTGCAGAATTAGGGCCACATACATGTCTCTACCTGAAAATATATTTAGTTTTGAAGGAAATAAAATTCAAATGTAGGGGACAAATCATCTGTGCTTTTAGCTTCTGAGTATCAGACAGTACATGATCATCATATACTAGCACTCTGTAGTAGTACTTGAGTAAGATTTCTCTTTCATTCAGTTGAATAAATGCCAAGGTAGGAAATGGGTATTGTGCTCAAGCAGACTTTGTCAGATGGTATTTCAGAAGAAAAATGTACCAAAAAACTGAGCTGGCTTGTTTGGTTTTTTTTCAATTCTTCCCAAGCACAAAAAGTTAACGCCAAATGGCTGATGCCAGCTCAGTCATTAAAAGAGTGGGGTCTCATACAGATGCACAACTGATGATTATTTCATTTTCTTATTAGAGTAATATCTGATGTGAGCCCCAACTCTCCCAGATTGAAGGTAGGGGGGAGGGAGAATGAAGATGAGCTCAGAGTTGTCATCTGTGCAGTTTGTTTTCTTTGGGTAATTTTATCCTTGTGCTGGTATTGAATGTCTTATATCAGAATAGCTTCACTCATTCAGACCTGATATATAATTGTTTACAAGTGTCAGTATGAAAAATAGGCTGTTGTAAAACTGGAATGTTAAATTCCCAAGCAAAAAAGTTGCATGCCAAAGCATGTGTCATAGGGTGCTGATCCTCAGCGGTCAGAAAGAGCTCGTCTCATGCCAGTTCAGTGCTATGATCAGTGCAAGGGCCACGAGTACAAACGCAAGGTTAATTTTTGGAGTTTATCAACACTGTGGTGCGAATACAAATATCTTCAATGCGTTTCTCTGCAGCATGTGACAAACTTTCAGCTTCTACAATGAATCTGCCAAAGCAAATGGAGTCGCCAATCAGTAAACGCCTCTCATCCTCCACAGCGGCCATAACACATTCCCCCGACAGAGGCAAGTGAATGTGCTGGTCTCCTGCCAGCAAAACTCTCCTTCTGCTTAAAGCACTTCTGGTCCATGTAGCTTTGTGGTTTTCTTATGTCTGTTATTCAAAGGAACTCAAACATTTGAGAGGTTCTGTATCAATATGATACCATGGTTCTGCAGCCTGTCCCGAGGCTGTGCTGCTGAGCTGGAGATCATAGTCCAGCAACAAATGCTGTGGGTTTTTTACTGTTTAGTTTTCAATTTTTGATACTCCAGCAAACAGGGTTGTAAGTACAAGCTGCGACTGCAGCAATTTCGTATAACTGTATTGCTTGTGATCTTCTAGCAAAATAAGGAAAAAAAAGCAAACCAAAGGTGTGGCCTGGCAGTAGATATGGGATGTACCATAGGCAGGGCTACATCTGATGAACCACCTGGGAGACTTCAATCTGGTAACCAGCGTTGAGGAGCCCTTTAATTCCTTATGAAACTCTGATCCTCGAGAGACTCTGTAAAAGATGATCGTCTTGTAGGATTAGTGGTTGCTAAACACTACAAAGAGGACTGAAGGGTTTATGTTACTGTGAACTCTTTGGATTTTTTTAGGTTTATTTTGTGTTTTCTTTTTTTCCTTCTACCCCATTTTTTTTAAAATTCTAATGGGAAAAAAGATATATTTACTGAAGTAAATTACTATGAAGGCTTGTTTCTAGAATGAAAAAGAGAGGGTAAGTTTATTTTAATTTTTAAATTGCTTAAGGAAAGCTCATCAGTAGGTTTGATGTTATTATGACAGATGACTATACATACATGTAATAGGAGCATCTATAAATATGTCTTATATAGTTGACACTTATATTTATGGAGTAGGAAGTAATGCAGGCATATTGTATAAATAAGACTTACGTAACGTGGTGAGACGGCAGATTTCAAACGCAGTCCCAGCATGGGTGGCACATTAGTGAGCAGCTGCGCTGTTCCACCAAATGTTTCACCTTTCCTACTGGGGAAGGAGACAAACCTTTTTCATGCTGAGTCATGAAAGCAACCATTTTGCAGAATGGAACATGCTTATGAGCAAAAAAAAAAATACAACGCGATCTTAATCTTACTGTATGTATTGTATAGGTGGGAAACTTAAAACAATGGAGAAATCAGAATGTTTTCTCAGAGGGAATGAAAATTATCTTCAAATATTTTAAATCTGAAAAACTTCAAGTTTTTTTTGTCGTTTCATTTAATCATTTCATTTTTTGTTTCAGTTATTTTAATTAACATTTAATTTAACATTGTTTTATTTCTTTGCATTTTAAATTTTATTTATTTGCTCCCATCCTTCAGCTCACCGCATGCATCTTAGTCCAATGGAAAACTTTATTGTTTCTCGACTGCTGACTCCCACACAGTCATCTTTAGCCAGAAGCAGAAGTACATTAATGCTTTCTGAGCAGTACAATACTCCAGGTAAAAATGTGACTTCCTCACTTTGAAACCATTGAGGTATGTTTTTAGCTGCATTTGTGTAGCTGCTGAAAGAAATGGGGTACTATGAAACAAATGACAATTTACAGGATAGTACAAAATCGATGGTGAACTAAGTTGTTTCAAATAGCAGTGTATTTAAAATCTTTGAAAAGCGCATTACCTTGTCTGTGCTGTTCTAAATATCTGTTTTAGGAAAAAAAAATAAATAAAATCATTAAAAGTGCAGACTATCAAAAAAATGAGTATATTTGTTTAAGAAACAGGTTTTTAGACGAGGATGTGACAACTCTTGGAGGCTTTGATTGATTTATTAATATCAGCCATGTCATACCCAAACAGTATGTAGAACAAAAATCCCAGTGCACCATTGAGCCTTAATTATTTTTACCAGGGTTCCAGTTCCTAGCTGTTAAATATCTTTTCGACTTTAACTGCGTGACTGTGTGTATTTATATATATATATATAGGTGTACATACAGATATGAAAAAACAGAATATTGATAGGAAGGTGTCAGTTCCAGAAATTATTGATCTTTAAGGGATGATGGTTACCATTCCTATGTGTAAAGGGTAGTCTAATAAAACCATTATTTTGCAAACATCTACAAAAATAATGTTTCCAGTCCTGCTAATACTTAGGCAAGTGCCTGACTTTGAGTAGTTTCTGCTTATAAAGCCATACCTGGTCATAGCATTGGCTGAAACAAGACAAAAGTTTAACAGCCCTTTCTACCTTTAATAGAACAAGCAAACAAAAAAAGCACCCCAAAGCACACACCCAAATGCCTGTCTGCAAAAGGAAACACTTTTTCAGGATTAAACTATTTAGATGATAAAAGACCGATCATCTTTATGATGAGTGTTTTCACATATCTTGGTTAAAATAGGCTTATGTTCTGCATCTGTGCTTTTCAAACAAAGCTATTTAAAAATGCATTGCTGAGTAAACCTACTTTCCCTTGTGCATTACTTCTCTGTTCAGTGCATAGGGACATGGATATTGAATGCCTCTAAAATTGCTTCCCTTGTTTCTACATTAAAAGTAGCATCTACTGGAAGCAGAAATGTTTTCATATAGTACTGGAGGAAGTTCCCAGTTTGCTTGCCGCTCAGGGACCAACTACTGCCAAGAGTGAGCAAAACTCAACTCAAAATTAGATCAGTACATTCTGCTTAAGATTTTGAGCTGAATTGCTGAGGCCACCTCTGGATGATTTTTTCTGTCTTATATTTGATATCAAAGAAATCAGTAAGGATGACTTTTGTCCTTCCTCACTCATTTTGTTTGTAAACTCTCAGGTTTATCACTCTTCATCACAGGATCTTTAAAGAAACGCGCTGGCATGTCTGACAAGGGTACAATTTGTTCTGCAAACTGCTTTTTCATTGAGCTTAAACAGGGCAGCTGATTTTTGGAACAGCTTTTTGAGCAAGCATCCTCTTGTCATTTCCCCACAAGGCAGTCAGGCTGTAGCACAGGTTGCAAACAACAATCTCAGAGGCCATTGACATTTTGTCAGCAATTGCCAGTGAAATAGTTGAGGGAGAGCTCCCATTTGTCATATACTTCTCACCATAGAAGTAGTTTCCTGAACAGGGAAGAGGGTTCTTCCTTTCAAGAGCTGATACTGTGCCTCCTGTCATTATGCTGGGGTCAAAATTGCTCTGCTACTGCATTTTCTGTAAGCTTAGAAATGAGGAGCCTCAATTTCAGACTCTACAGCAACAGGTTATTAATGTCACTCCAAGTCAAGGTATTTAGGCAAACAGTTGTTACTGGATGCATAATTAATTCTTTTAACAGTTGAAGTAAAAATATTTCTCTTAGGCAGCTTCTAAGTTTCTGAACATTTTTCTTAATATTCTGTGACCTTATGCCAATTGGCTGGAAAGTGTGTCAAAGAATACAAAGGTCCAGTTAAATTTTAAAGCAGTCAAAAAGGCTTTCAAAAATTTATTAGGGCTTCCTCCAATAAAATATTTGGGAATGTGACTTTCTTTACATTAGTGCATCATTACTGCTTTTTCAAAGTCAATATCCTTCCTGACTTAAGCTGACTAAAATTGGAAACACTCTGTCACTTGATTGCAATTAGTGTCTGTCTTATTGATGAAACATATACTCTGTTGATTGTTCTATATGTATGTGAAAGTTTCATCTTAGAAGGCAATATGAACAAAATCAGGAGTAAAATATCCCATTTAAAAAAAGTCTTGTTCATATTGCAAATAAAAAAAAGTTGCCCTGTAAGCTGTAATGCATGTGTCACACTCAAACTGATGTCTCCCTCAAATAACAATAACTGAAATACCTACAGCAGCATTTAGTTTAGATTTGGGGGTGGTTTAGTTTGTTTTTTTGATTAAATATTATTTGGGAAAGTAATTAAGGTATTTGGGAGCCTTTGCATGTTTAGACTTTAAAAAAGAAAGGACAAAACTCCCTATGCTTCTGTCACCTTTCCTGTCTTGCAGTATGTGTTCAAAAGTCACCCAACTAGAATTATCTGCTTACTCTTTTTATCATATGCAAAGGAAGCCAGACTTCTTAGAAGAAAAAAAAGTCACAGTATTAGTCACATGGCTCAAAAGGTATATGAGTAAGAGAGCAATATTTTAGAGATAATTTTTTTAAAATCCTATAAAATGTTTCAGTTGAGACATTTTTAATAAACATGGGAGCACGTTGAATGCATTATATGTGATATTTTGAAACACTGAAAAAACCTTTAAAGCTACATTTGAATATTATAACATAAAAGTATGCTGTTTTCTCCCCTCCTTTACTTCCTCTATCTGTGCTCCCTTTTGCTCTTGCTATTGTACTATAACTCTTTAGTATTCCATATCTGTCCTCGTGTAGCACCAGCTAGTCCTCTTAAATCTCCCTACAAGCCTTCCCCCACCCGAAGCACCGACAGGAAGAAGGCAACTTCACCCTCCACTGCCAATGCCATGAAAGGGGCACCTGCAGCTGAAGTTACTCAGGTGAGTTTGTAATGGTTTTGATTTCACTGCTGGGTAAACTGATGCAGGTTCTGCTTGTCGTCTTTCCCTTTACATGAATACAAATGAAGTGCTTCCCCTGCTATGAGAAACAGCAGTAGAAAAGTAAGCCCTGCCAACACCTGTTGCCTTTGTGCTCTTGTTAGGGAGCATTTTGATATCTTCTTCCTCCTGGGAATCAATGTTGAGTGCTGTTGTTGGAACACCAACACCCTTATTTTCAGAGAACTGAGGCATTGAAGTGTACGTTTTTGGAATTGCTTGTAGCTTCTGGGAATGGGGATGACAAATAGAATTCCCCCCTGAGTATGACTATCCAGTCTCGCTGGTTAATGAGCAAGCTTGATATATTTCAGAAACTCCCCAAATGTATTGATAATGCCTCTGTTTTATACCAATTGCTTTAACTCTTTCTGTGGACATTTTTAATGCTGTTTGGTTAAAACATGCATTATCAATCCACCATAGTTTCCAGAAAAGAAAAGGCAAGTCACTCACCTTCACTGAGTCTATACAGTTTAAGGCATGCTTTAAAAAAAAAAAAAAATGTTAGGGCTGTAAAATTCACATAAGGTCCTATATCTTGTAATACTTAATGATAGGGGAATTCATGGCGTCTAAATTAGCTGCAAGTGGGAGAACCAAAGCTGGGAGTAAAGGTTTGTGTAGTGTCAGTCTTAGGTGTTGTTCAGTGTTACATGCAGCAACATTTCTGTGAGATGCCTGTTTGCACTGCCAATCATGTCTAAGCAGGGACATATGGATGATTTTGAAGATTCCACCCAGTGCCACCACCCCTCCCAAGAACTCTTGCAGGGGCTCTGATGTGTAGTACTTACCTGCAATTTGGCATGCTCTGTCCGTGCAGGACAGGGGTGGGTGTGTGCTATGTCTGTGTAAAACAAAAAACTGCTCATAGCACCTCAGTTGTGAGCTGCTGTTTAAAAAGCTTTTACAAGTATGCCACACAAATCTCTTTATATGCCATCTTGCTAATAAAACAATAAAATGCATTTTTTATTTATTGATCCTAATTATGGAAATTAAAACAAACTGTGCTTCTAGACTGAGAAGATAAGGAAGGAGAAGCGACCTGCAACACCTGGTTCATCATCTGGTATGGGATCTCCTCTGAGAAGGTCTGATTCTCCTGCTGCCATGTCCAGAAGATCTGCATCGCCTGCAACACCTAAGTATGCCTTTCTTATTAGTGAACTAATATCCTGTGAATTTCTCATTACCTGTAAATAAGACATAGATTCTTGAGGAACTGCCTTTGAAGTGCCGTATAAAATCTAGTTAATTTTACTTATACATACACACATATACAGATGGGCGAGAGCAGAGAGGTGTAGATGACAAATCCAGTATCTGTAATATTGTGTTAGTGCCCAGTAGAGACCCTTCCCTCTACCTTTCCTCAGTCTTGAGATTACAGTGCATTTTGTAATTCATATGAAATTTTATTTCACATTTATTTTTAAATATGCTTTTTTTTTGTTTGATTTTGAAGAAACTGCCTAATGTGAAGAAATGGACTCATATGAATACTAACTAGAAATTCCAGCATCTAATATATGCATTTCCTATTGTTGGCATGACCATCTGGTGCCATAAATACACTTAACTATGTGTCATCTAAATCATTGGTTTTAACCTTTGCTCATTTTGTTGCTTTTTGTGGGTTTTTTGGGTTTTTTGGGGTTTTTTATGCAGATCTGTGGACCTATAGCATATCTGGGCTTACTGGCAACTGACTTGCTTTTCTTGATTGCCTTTCGTTGAAAACTGTATTACATGTACCACAGCTTGCAACTCAAGTCTGAGCAAATGGGTCCCCAGGTTTCTTAGAACAGAATATTAAGTCTGGCTCTAATGTAGGAGTATGCTAAAGTAGTCCTGGTCTACAGTACTTGCCTGATTTTTTTGGCTGGTTGATTGGTTTGGGTTTTTTCCCTTAGACCCTTTTGGGTGCCACTTCTGTCTTGAAAATTGTCTTATTTATCTTTTTTAATCTGAAGCTGGCCATATTTTGAACCAGGCTTGATGATCCCCTTTCTGACGAATTTCTTCTGCCTGAATAACCAGCTGGTGTTCCTTTTCTGTTTCAGCTGTGAGGGCATAGCCGTTTAGTGGGGGATGATTTTGTGTGTGAATCTGATGTTAGACAACATAAGGAATCCGTCTGACTCTCGGCATTCTTTCTGGTTTAGACATCCCCTTGCATGTAACTGGGACACTGCAGTTCTTGGTTTGTATTATAAGGCTACAAATTCCCAAACTTCCAATATTATATGTATAATGTCATCAGATTCTGGGGTATGAACTACATCCATTTTGTGAAAAATAGAACGAAATCCAATGTTAATGGCAATCAGTTTTCTTATTGCAGTTTTGAGCAGATCATTGTCTAGTGGCACTCTGCGATGTAAAGTAAAAAAAAAAGTTTGAGCTCTAAGACTGTATATTATTCTATAATACTGATACTCCCTGCTCAGAATGCATTTTTCAGTTTGTTCAGCCAGTATAAGAGACACACCAAGAGACACATTTAGTTAAGCAAAATGATTGATGGGAAATGAATTAGCTGGGAGTCAAGTGCTTCTTGCTCAGCAGAAGAAGGTTAGTGTAAACCATCAGAGAAACATCCGGTGGTTAAAAGAAAAAGTTCTTGGGAGACAGCTCTTCAGTGCTTCATGAAAAAAGTATTCCCAGTCTTAATCTGTAGCACTAATTTCCATAAAAGATTAGGAAATGATGGAGAATCTTTTTCCCAGAGGTGCGAATTATGATAACCTTTGTACATTAAAATGTTTTCATGCCTGTAAGGAATACTGTTTTTAGAAAAAGAAACAAATGCTGCATGGAGGAATTAAGAAGCCTACTGGTGGGTTTCTCTGTGATTGTGAGCGACAGTAGTGATCTTTTTTTTTTTTTCTCCTCCTTCTCTTTCTCAAGGGGATCTGATTCTGACCATGGCTAGAAATGTATTACTGAGCATTTAATCCTAACATGGCCCAATTAGAACACCCTCCTTGACCTTATGAGAGATACAGTAAATAGAGTTTAAATCCATGTTTATTACTGATTGCAGAAAAAGAGTTCTGCTTCAGCACTTTCAAAACTTCCCTCATAATTCTAAAATAAAAAAGGTGCCCTAATCGCCATATTGTATTATTGTATATAGATGATAATAGTGATAATATAATATATGCATTTTTTCATATAACTCTAATTTCACTGTTAATTTTCAATAAGGAGATAAGGTTATACAATCTAAAGGAAGGTTCCACAAGCCTTACTGCCTGTATTTAAATCTACTGACCAGCAAGATCATTATCTGACATTTAAGTATAATTTTAATCTGACTAAATATGTGTAAAAATACTCATTCCCTTGCAAACCTAATGATCTGTTACAAGTTTAATCTTTCTCCTAGCACACTCTGTGACTGAAAAAATTCCCTGGAAGAAATAAGAATATATATTTTACAGCATTAGTAGTTAGTGATCGTGCATAGCACCTTAACCTCTAAAGCTGTTGAGGAAAGAGTCAAGGATGGCCAGTGGTTTAGATGACAATTAGCTGTATGCATTTCTTTTCTTAAGAATATGTGACTTGACATTCAAGTTTTCTTGGTATTGTTCTAGTTACTGGTTCTTCACTATTGTCATCTTGGTTTCTGAGTGGCAGTAACTTGTCTTCTTAATATGTTATTCATTATTTACTAATTAAAAAGCTCTTTTTATCATGGTAAAGTAACTGAAACAGGATCAAACAAGGCGATAAAACTTCAGCCTAAAGAGACACAATGATTAATGGCAGAAGAGAGTTGCAGTAATTACATAAATAAAATACTAATGTTTTGAATGGGCAAATTTTACTGAGAAAGCAAAAAGGGTCAGCCCACAAACATAACATCTGAGACAAAATGAGTGAACAGACATGGCTGTAAAAAGGAGAAAAGGGGAAAAAATAAATATATGTTGAACAACAATTAAAAGCGAGGAAGGAATTCAAAACTTGAGGTTATTTGGAAAAGTAAATATATCAAGAAATGTCACAGAAAGAAATGCAAAACTATTATTTTGAATCTTAATGTGGATCAGCTGACAAAGATGAAAGTTAATGGATTAGAGAGTTTGAATAATTGAGATATTGTCTTTAATTTTTTTCAATTGCTATTGGATACTGATGATGTAAAGTGCTCCTTTTCGTCAGATCTTTCACAAGATCAATAATAACAGGATGAGGGGTTTGGGTAATTTTTTTGTTTTATGCTTCATCTTCAAAGATCTATACATTAATCAGTTTATTCTTGCAGTGTCCCTCAGAGAATAGGTAAGTGTGCTTTCTTATAGATCAGGAAGGCAGTCAGGAAGCCTGTGTCCTTCACATGTCTTTGGGTAAACAGTCCCTAAATAAATCAATGGCACCTGACTGAATCAAGGAGGTAGGATTTAATTTTAAGTGTCTTCAGATGAACCATAGCATAAGCCAGTGAATAAAAATCGAAGGCTCTGACAAGCCTCTGTGTCACATTCTTTTGCCAAAGCATAACCTCGTGAGAGGAGAAGGGGGCAAGGAGGAAGGGAAAGGTGCCTGTGGTGCTGCTGATGGGTGGTGGGTCGAGTTTCCTTTCCAGATCCCAGGCTGGTCACTGTCCTTTGCTCATGGTTTCGCTAACTGAACCCCTCACTTGGTGGTGCTTTTGGGCGACAGCCCCCTGTAGCCTGGGGGACACACTTTTGATGTCAGAAATGTGCATGCTCAGTCAAATTGCAGAATACTGGTGGAATATGAACATAGAGTAGTACACAAAAGCAGCTCCCCAAACTCGTGGAATGTTTAAAAATGGAAAGGTGTCTGCATGTGGTGAATTCCCCACAGAAGTAGCTTCTATGTCCTGCAGTGACCCATTTTAGATTTTATTTCGTTTGTGCTACATTTACTATGCTTGGTTTTTGTTTTGACTTGGAAAGATAAAAACAATGGGTAGGATGTTGGATCAAGAGTATTTTGAGGGATTTTTCAGCAGTTAGCTAGGTAACAGGCCAGTTCAAGATTTTGAAACATATCTGATAACGCAGCTCTTCAAAAAACTATTCTACAGACCTATGCTGAGTTTCTTCTCTTTTAAGAAATGTGAAACAGAAGTGAATCTGTCTTTGGCTATGAAAGATCAAAACTAAGAGTGAAAGAAAACTGCTTTTGAAAAAGTGTCACAGATAGAGCAAAAATGTCAGAACCTAGAAATAGCTTGTGATCAGAGCAATTTCAGAAAGCAGGCTTGAGAACATGCAGGTCCTTGGTGTGGTTTCAGCAGAGTTTTTGTTGAATTAATGGAGAGAAAAGGGAAAAATAATGCAGCTCTGGCATTGCTGAAGATTTCTGATTTACAGTCAGCCTTGTGAAGAGCCACAACCAGTGACTTGTCACATAGCTGGCTTTTCAGGAGAGTGTGCTGTTCTCTGCCCTGCTGTTTATGGCCAGAGCTGGATGTGACCTCTGATTTGTGTCCTACGTGTGCTTTATTTTCTCTGCTTAGCAAAAGTAAGCTCAGAACCCCTCATGTGCTCTTCCTGAGACATTGTTCTGCAGAATGGACTATCCCTTTCATAATTAAATAGGAGCCATTGTAATTAAGAATCAGTGGATCCTCACACCTGATGATGTTCTAGCAGTGCATGCAGGGGGCAACTTCTTACATGTTGCTGCCCCCATGTCAGCTCAGGGCAGTTAGGTGAGAAAACTAATGTCTTCTTGGAGACAAGAAGGTGCTTCTGTTACTTCTGTGTTCCCCTGTAAAATCCAGTTACTGAGAATGGGTGAGCTGTCTGACAACTGACATGCTACCGCTCCTTGGATTTTAGTGATTTGTCATCTTAATTCTCTAATCTTTATCAGACATAATTCTGTGTTTCCCACTTTCTTATCACAGTTTAAACCTAAACAGGCTCCTATACAAGTGATTGTAATTTTTTTTTTCTTAACAATTCCCTTTTTCTGTCTTTGCAATCAAGTTTGGCCCTTTCTGGTATAAAGCAGCATAACTTAAATACAATTTAGAAGGAGTATTTTTTCCAGTAACAATTCTCCCTGTGTCAAGGAATGTTAAAGATGCTAAGTTGAGAATATGTTTTAAATACAAGGGGGAAAGCAATGTTGATTTAATACTTTCTACTGGCATCCAGTAAATGATATAAAAGTTCTCAAAAAAATATTCTTATTCCTGATGGACTTTCTTAGCTTTTCACTCCTCACAATGCACTATTCTCATCCTTGCAGCCTTTTCTATTCTTCTCGCTTTTAGCTCCTTTATGTGAAGCAAATGCTACTATTTTCTTGTTCTTCTGGTCCAAGAGCCGTAAAAAAAAAAAATTACTGTAGGTCTAAAAGTTCAAAGATGCAATACCTAAATAATACATTCAGCACATGTTTCTAATCCACTAGCTAAGTTGTACAGCCAGTCTGCTCTAAAGCCTGTGCAGTGCAGGCTGCGTGGCTCTCATGACTAGACTCCTTCCTACTGACCTCTTTGATTGTCATATCTTTATTAGAGAGCAATTACTTCTGTACTAATACTGAGAATGACTCAGTTATTAGCCTGTTTTGCTCCTTCTGTCACAACAAGTTAAATCAAAGGCATTGCAAGGATTGTGTGGTAAAGTTGGAAATGTAAACCAAAGACAGCAAGAAGGGACTCTGCTTTGAAGAAGTGTCTAATTAGCAAGAAGCACCCTCTGTGTTGCAGGAAAACATGAGAAAAATGTTTTCTTTTTATTCACCAATTATATTTTTATGAAATGCGGTTTGAAATGACTGCAATGATGAGGCACGTGTGAGGTGTACACGTGTAGGGTGGGGCCTTGAAATCTCTGCCTTTACCTTCAGAAGGACCTGGAAATCCATCTATATCCTAAAGAGGAATCTAAAGACAATGCTAAAACTAGATTTGGTCAACACCAACCAATCTTATTGGCTTCTCCCGTTGCTGTTTTTTTCAAGACCTGGAAACAGGCTTGCCTGTTCACATCTTCCAAAGCCTGTTTCTGTCATGGAACAGCAAGAGTCGTGGGTGGCAGCAGGACAGACAAGGACAGGGACCTTGCCCACAGCACCCCATCCCATAGCAGACAAAAGAAGTGACCACGGTAGGTCTGGTGATGGTGACCAGGGTGAACCAAGAATCCAGTGACAGCCAGCAAAGGCCTTACTGAGGCAAGTCCAAGGACAAGCCAGGACATCCTGTCAGGATCAGCAGGTTAGGAAGGCAAGAAGAACAGGCTTACCTACAGCTGAGCTCAGCCAAGGACCAAGGGCGAGGACCTGAGCTGACTGGGAGCTCCTGGGCCTGCGGGCAGGGGATGCCTGAGATGAACTTCAAATTTAGTTGGGTGCTACTGTTCCTGCAGCCTGAGGGCTTTTGGAGTCTGTGGTGGCTCTTCAGAGAGAGTAAGGAAGAAGGGATGGTGCAATACTCTACAGTGTTTTCCTCCCCACAAACCAGGCAGCTCTGAGCAAGCTGCTTGTATTCTAATGTCTCAACCTCTTTCAAATGCAGTCTAATATGGTAGAAAAGAACCCTTTCTTCTACAGAATTCATGAGTTTGGGGAGGAGTTGAAAGATGTCTTATTTTTATTGTCTGCTCTGTAATGCAAATGCTATTCTGGTTATAATAGTCTCTGACCACACAATACTATAGTTAGATCTATACAAAACTTGCCACTCCAGTCCATTAATTTTCAGCTGTTGTTCATGTTTTTCATGCTTGTGGTCTGCCGAATGAGTGTATAGTCCAGAAAACATGTTATAGTATATGAAACTATATTGTGTAGATAAAAAAAGTGATAAGGGATAATACATTTATATCATAATTGCATATCCAGGAAGAAGATTAGAAATACATGTGTAATGTTCACTTTAATGTAAGATAATGTATTCTAATGAGATTCACACAAATCATTATTTTAAGATTGTAATCTCTTTATTCTTATATTACTTAGTCACACATCCCAGCCTTTCTTAACGTTATAAGTGCTAGTTACTGGTGTTACATAAATAATGAATGGTGTTTGTGTGTAGTTTTATGTTTCCTGGTAATCGGTTCTCTTTACGTGCACCAATTTTCAGTGAATATCAGGTATCTTTACCCTTCCACTTTCCCAGAGCTGACTTCACCTGAAGTGTGCAACAGCCAGATGAGCAGTGGGCTGCATTGCTGCTGTGCATCGCCATCACCTCAAGTGCAGCTTGTGAAAGGCTGCAGGGGCTGAGTTTGGAGTCTGGAGTCTGATGTGTTGGTGCTGAAAAAAGCATTAACTCAAACAGTGTTGCTGACAGTATAATGGTTTGATTAATTCTGTCTCTTTCTGTGGTACCCAGCCCTGCCTTTGTATATACTGGTATTTGGTGCTTTTTTGGAAAATCAGAAGCTATTAGAAAAAGACCATGGTTGGCAAGGTGGTATTCACATGAAAACAGCACACTGTAGTTTGTTATAATTTCTACAGACAGAAGGCAGCCATACCTTTGGTTTACATGTTGAGAAGGACTGTAGAAACAGTAATGTTGACAGAATTCTTTTGAAATGGTCATTACTAAAATAATTGGTTTAGGTAGTCCACAATTTCCTATCTCTCACCTAGACCTTAGACAGTGTTATTGGTTTATTTTAATGAGAATTTTCTGTAACCATATGCACTTCCAAGTTAGTTCCATGCATTTCAAGTTCTGATTGCATCCAGGTGGTTCTTTTCAGTATTGTGCAAAACAGCTGATACCCCTCTGTAGCCAGAGACAAAAAAGAATGAGAAATATGAAGATGGAGTTTGATTCCAAGCTGTGTAACATCTGGCTTGTTTTGATTTTTGTTCTCCCTCATCAGGACAGTCGCAAAGACTTATCCTCAGTCTCCTAAAAACACCAAACAATATCCAGCTTCTCCTGTGAAGCATCGTGCCACTTCCAATCTCAGCCAGGAAACACCTAAAAAGAAAGCAGACAAGGAGAAAGAAAATGTCAGTCACCCGAAGTCCCCAGGAGCACGCACTGATGACGTGGGCCAGTTGGCTCCTGAGAAGCACGTGCCTTCTGCTGGAAAGGCTGAGAGCAGTGAAGGTGAGCCTTACTGCAAGATGTAGTGCAAGGTATCATGGGTCCCTGAGACTTTTAAACAGAGATGAGATGTTCTTTTCATGAAGCTGCTCAGTCATAGGCTTATGAGAATGTGTAAAGATACATACTGGAACCTGTGAATACAAAGTTTTCGCTTATGTACCAAAAGCACTGTGAATGAGAATGTGAAAATGCTGACATCCAGGGATGCCCTTATCTATTCCACATTCTCTCTGCTGAAAATGCTGAAGTGTGTTTCAAAAAGGTGTCTTACCACTCTGAACCAGGCCCATTTCAGCCTCTGTATGAACCTCGGATTGCTGGGCACTCTCTTTGCTCCCTGCCTGACTTTCCACCCTTGGTTGTCTTCTACTAGGGAAGATCACAGCAGGAACAAGTGATGCAGAAGAAGCTGCAAAAATTCTAGCTGAAAAAAGACGACAGGCCCGCCTGCAAAAAGAGCAAGAGGAAAGGGAGAGACAGGAAAGAGAAGAACGGGAAAGGTATCTCTATTGCTTTGTGAAAGTTATTACCTAATCATTTAACCTGTATCACTGAAGATGCTTGAAACTGTGGTAGATTTGGAATCAAGTGGGAGCTTATATGTATTTGTTAATTTCTTTAATTTCAGACCCATATTTCATTAGTGTCTTTTGCAATCTCTGTGGTTAGTGAAGTTAGAAAATAATAATTTGGCCTCTTGAAGAACCCTGAATAAACTGTTACTTTTCCAAATACTTCAGGCATGTCCATGCTGAAGTGTACTGCACACTGCAGTCTGGACATACCTGAAGTATTTTACATTGTAAAAAATATTTGAGGTGGCTTTAAATCACGTAGCAGAAACGGTCTTGCAGCAGCAGGATATGCATTAAATGGCAAAGCTTGAATCATTCATAATTAACCTGAAGTTCATCTTCCTGCCCAACTCTGCTGCAGGCATTGAGGGCTCTGGGTGTGGGCAGAATGAAGGTTGCTGTGTCTGAGCAGTGCAGTTCTGGCTCTGTTCTGGGAACAGGCTTTGAGGTGGTTCTCTGTATGGGGTGCTGGTTGCAAGTGTTGGCAAACCATGCACTTCCTTCAAACCCCTAAGAGGAAGTCACTAACTCTGCATGTCTAGATTCAACTTTGGCTTTTCTTACTGAAAACACGGTGGGTGGGGTGGGAGTGGAATGACCAGCTCCTGCCATTTTGGCCCTGATAGAACGATAAGAATGATCATTTACAAAATAACTCTTAAGGAGCATGATGTCCCTCAGTGGGCCAGGGAACAACACAGGTGGAATTTAGACTCACTCCTTCTAGTGTTCCACTGTGTTTTGTGGAATTTGCTGCTACTCATCCCATCTGTTTATCTTCAGATGAAGCAAAGGATAAAAGAACTTGCTTGTTTATAGGTACCAGTATTCTGGGTGTCAAGTACAGGGGAAGAGGGATGTCTTTATTCTTGAAACTTAATTTTATTATTGACACTCTAATTTAAATTAGAACAGAAATGTTTTCTTTGATCACCCATGTTTTTTCAATGGAAATCATAACTTCTATGAAATATTTTAGGCATTAAAAATAAGATTGGAGTAAAAGCTTGATAGCGACCTGAATTCTGAGCATGTGCTCAATGTCTTCACTGTATCCTGGCATCTTCCATGAAAATGTGTGCTGATGCATGTGTTATCAGTTACTGATGTACATACAATAGGATTCATGCTAAACAAGATGAAGCCTTTTAAACCTTCTGTTATATTTTTTGCAGGCTTGAAAGAGAAGAGCAGAAAAGAAAGGCAGAAGAAGAAAGATTTCGTCTGGAAGAAGAAGCTCGTAAGAAGGAAGAGGAAAGAAAACGTGAAGAAGAGGCAGCTAGAAAAAAGGCAGAAGAGGAAGCCAGGAGAAGAGCTGAGGAAGAGCAAATGCTAAAGGAAAAGCAAGAGAAAGAGCTCCAAGCCAAACTTGAGAAACAGGTATCATCTCAAACAGAAATGTGAAATTTTTATACATGTAAAAAAATACTTCTTAATATTTGGTAGTCTGCCTGAAATAAATAATGGCCCTAACATATTTTACACATTTTGATTAGAGGGAAGAAGCAGAAATCAAAGCCCGTGAGGCAGCTGAACAACTTCGTCTTGAAAGGGAACAAATCATGCAGCAAATTGAGCAAGAAAGGCTGGAGCGGAAGAAGGTGGGTATTTGCATCTCAGGATAATTATTTCATTTCTGGTTTGAATACATAAGCCAGGAAGCACCCAGTAGTATCTACTAACAATAATCTGGAGGGATTACAGGTGAATAGTAATGCCAAACTTAGTATTTGTTACTTGCCTGTTAGGGGAACATGGACATCAAAATTTGTAACACAGTGGAATTGCCTGAGGCAGATGACTCTGCTAGGCACTGAGCAAACACAGAGCCAGCCTCTACCTGAAAAGTTAAATGCCTGAGACAGGGAATGGCATGCCAAGGCAAATGTCAATTGCTTCCCAACCCAGGACATCACAAACTACTGAGAAACACGAGTGACTTTGTTTAAAACTTACTCAATAAAAGCTCTGTGTCATTAATTGAGGCAGTTTGTGATTAAGAGACAGCTTTTCCCCCACCTGGCTGTCTCTGGTTGCATTATGCAGAGGAACAGGACTGTCTGGCCACTGCTGCACACAGGAATTGCTGAAGCTGCATAAATTAGCTTTGTTTACAGCTGTGTGGCAGGAAAGAGAGAACAGCTGCAGAACCCCTGCCTGGTTACAAAAGGTCATGTATCCATATGTTATTCCAATATGTTTTAAACTGTTCACCACTGAACTGGAGGCATATTGCAGTTGCAGGTTAGAATACCAAACCAAAGTGGTTTACATCTCAAATAATTTCCTTTTTTAATGAAGAAGGAAGGAAAACAAAAGTATTTTAGGATGATGCCTTACACATTTCCAGCAAGAATAACTTCAGATATTTCATTTTGCTCTTCTATTCCGAAAAGGCTAACTATTTTTAAAGGAACTGTTTGGAAATAGTTGGAAAAGCAACTAGATTAAAATAACCACTGTTGGTTTTAAACAAATATCTTGTAACAGAACTAAGCATAACTCATAGCTGCAAACACCTGGTATTAAAATGCTTGTTTCTAAAGTGCAGCCCCTGAGAAAGTCATGTTCTGTAAGATCTAACAGGTGAAAGCCAGCTCCAAGATGTTTTCTATCTTTCATTTTTTTTATTTTTCTTATTTGTTCTCCCTTTTCCAAGACAGGCAGAGATGATGTCATGACAGTAAAAAAAAGGTTCTTTTTGTGTTTTTTCCCCTTTCTATCTCTTGTGTTACATATTCTGTTGCCATCTCATCCTCAAATTTATTTTGAATTATAGAGAATAGATGAAATAATGAAGAGAACAAGGAAGAGTGAAACCCCAGAAATAAAGGTATGAAACCATATGTGGTTACAGGATTTTTTTGTTTTGTTTTATTATCATATGTGGGAATTAAATTCTAGGGTAGTTCCGTGTTATTAAGTATACTTAGGTACACTCTAGACCCAAATTTTAAATGCATTTCAAACTGAGAGTGACTGTTGCTGTGTCACAGTCACTGCTACAGAGACACAGCTTTATTATTATTAACAGAATAATTATCCCCCTCACTATCTACTAAGGGTCAACAGCCCATTCCTGCATGCTGGAGCTGTCATGTTTGCTGCTGTTGATGTGTCTTCCTGCTTTGTACCAGCCAGTGAATTAGTTACTGAGCTGTCTTTGCTAAGCCTGTCAGGAATGTGGGATTGAAAAGAAGGCAGTTGTGTCCAGCTAAAAAGTGACAGTCAGGTTTTCATTTCTGATCTACTAAGGAAACTGTTTGTTCAGTTACCTCCAGAGAATGTGCTTTTTTAATTTAAAAAAATGCTATGCCTAACTGAAAAGGGAAAAAACATCCTGTCTTGCTGTTGGTGGCCTTCGTCACCCTGTGGCCCTGGCAGTATCGAAAGTTTTGAGTCCAGTCACTTCCATGAAGGTTAGTCCTCCCTCTAATACAGCTGAGTCATTACTTGATTTCAGAAAGAAGAGCCAAAACTGGAGATACCATCAACTTTGAATGTGGAAAAGCAACCAAAGGCCCTTGTTCTCAACCAGCCAGGTAAAAATTGCCATATTTTTCTGACCTATTTTCATAGTTGAATCTCTTCAGATTTTTTTGATCTGAGGCACAGCACTGTGTATTATCATAAGTTCTTTGCTTTCATCTCAAAAATAACAGCTACATTTGCATCAGTGACAATGTTAGAAACTGGAGACAGCTTTGCTTTGCCACTTCAGCAAAAGCAGAATAAGGTTTGTCCTCCATTTTAGTACTTGATGTAGCATTTTTGTAAATGAAAAGTTCTAATCTGTCAATATGTTTGATTGCTCCAACCTACCTTCAAATTTTGTAGGTAGAAAATTTTTGCACACAACCAAGCTTTTTATACTATGACTCTAAATCTTACATTTAATTTGACTTCATAAAAAGAAGCATATGTATTTAAAGGATTATTAACTAAAATATACATATCTGACATGTATCTATATTTTGTTTACTTCCCCAGGCTAAGGTTTTTAGTACATGACATAAAAGATAAAACATTCTCTTCCTGTTTCCTCAAATTTAAAAGATGTAGCATAAAAAGCAGTTTGGGATAGAATAGAGGAATGACAGTATAGTATGATGAGTCACGGATTAAACTGATTCTACTGCATTGTCAGTCTTCCTTTCTACTCAATCTAGAACTTAAAACTATTTAAATAATGAAATTTCTACTGTCATAATTTCTAACTTTCTTTTATAGAGATCAATGGATTGGCAACCTGTCTGAAAAATAAAAGCTTAGAAAGTGCTGCTTCTGTAATCCCTTCCCAAGATGTAGTTGCTAATGGACTGAAGTCAGTTTCAGGACTTATTCAGCTGGAAGCTGTTGATGGGAAATCTAACAGCATGGAAGATTCAACAGATGAGGTTCAGTCCATGGATGTGAGGTACAGACTGGATCTACCAAGAGGGGTTGTGGAATTCATATGAGACACAGGATTTTGGGTTTTGTTTGTTAATACTTTACTGCTTTGCTTCTCACGTGCCCCCACGGTGGCAGCTGGGTGTGTACTGGGTGTGCTCTGCTCCTGCCAGGGTGCTCCTGGGTGTTTGACACAAGAGCCACAGAACCTCATCTCACTCTCACATATTTGGGGATGGGGACTCTGAAATCCTTCCACAGTCCTTTCTTATGGATTCCATGCAAGTTTGCCCAAACCTTTCAGACAGTTTTGTGAAAGTAGCTACTATAGATATTGTTCTGATGTCACCATTTTTTAATTTGGCTGCATAGCTGTGATGCATGAGCATTTCTGCCTCCATATAAACAGAATAAAGAAAACAATAGACTTAGAATTTTAAGTACTTAACAAGTAGAAATGTATGGAAATCAGTAAATAACTTCGTGGTTTTAAATACTCTCACATTTTGATGGAAGGACATGCAGAAAAGAAGGATTTTTAATTTTAATTGAAGTTTTTTTATTTACATATTCTTTTATATATGCAGTTAATTTAAGGCTGCTGAGACAAAGCTCGGTCTGAATTTTAAACATGGAATTTTTATATTATTCTCACTTAATCAGTAAGGGAGTTGAACCTCTCATATTGTTTCAGTATTTCCAGCAAATATGCATAAATATGTAGAAAATGCCCTACTGGGACAGACCAGAAGTCTGGGTAGCCCATTATTTGGTCTCAGAGAGTATCAATAAGAAAAACTAGTGAGGGAGAGCACCTGAGCCTACCACTTCCTGCAATCCAAGATCACACTGAAGTGTTGCCTTAGGGATATTGAGGGTGCAACTCTGCCTTGACCTTTTAAGTAGCCCCCTTGATGTGTTGCTCATGAGTTTATCCAACTCTTTTTTCACCTGCTGATGTTTGTGTCTGGGACCTCTCCTGGAAGCAAGCTGTAAGTCTCACTGGGTAGATTTTGTTCTTTGATCCCTGTTAAACCCAGTTTCTTACTGGTGGCATTGGGCACCCCTTACATTTTGTGTTGCAGGATTTCATGCACAATAGTTTTGCCCTCAACTTATCCACCACCCCATCATGGTTTTAGAAATGCCTGTGAAAGCCTTCCTCTGCCTTCTCTTCTCCAAACTAAAATGCAAGTCTCAGTAAAACAGCTGGTTGCAGCATTTCTTAAATTTAATTACGGGATTTCTATGTCTGAAGGTCTCAAGAAATAACTTTTTATTTAAGTTTTGAAATGTGTGTGCTTTAAGTAAGTGTTTGCAGGATGGGGACAGTAATATGAAAGATGCAATAAACATTTAGGTAAAGGAATGGTACAGGGACTGCAATAATGATCAGTAAACTCAGTCCAGTGAATTATCAGATATGTGGGTTTAGGAGATGAGTGCTCATGTCACACAGCTACCACAAACCTTAATCATTAAAGGATATAGGTTAGGTATGACCTTCCATCCTGAACTGGGCAGTATCTTTTTCTTTGGATTAGGACATTCTCTAGGTAAAGGCTTGCTGCAGCTGCCTTAAGATGAGTAGTAGTTTCTGAACAGTCAGAGGTTTAATTTGATTGTTGCTTAATGAAAAGTTATACACCTCTTATTCTGTGTCTTTCTTTCCTTTATCTTTCGTATAGCCCAGTTTCAAAAGAAGAACTTATCTCTATCCCTGAATATTCACCCATGAATGAACTCATGCCAGGTGTTTCTTTGGACCAAAATGGAACAAGTAATGCCAAGGCTCTTGAAGACCTCTTGGATTTCACAGGCCAAGCTACCTACTCCAAGATGTCCAGTGATACCCTTAGCCTAGATGACTGTAACAAAAACTTGATTGAGGGATTTAACAGCCCAGGACAGGAAAATACTCTTAATTCTATCTGTTGACAGCCTTGCTTTTCAGCAGAACAGATACAGGTACAGTATTGTTATAAACATCTTAGGTATGATAAATTGCTGTGATTACTTACCAGCTTCCCAGAAAATTGCAGCAGTTGTACATAGCAGTGTGGAGAGAGAGAGAAAGCTGTTCTCCTAGGTATTTAAATCCAACATAATCTTTGAGATTTGCAGCTGTCTGTAAATTGGCAAACTGACTGTATCATAGCAACCACAAGTATCTGGTAAATTGAAACATTTCCTTTAGGCATACAGAATTTCTTCATTAATACAATACCTTTCCTATATATCTTTGGAGCCTATTTGCCAGAAGAAAACAGTTAAAAGTGGGGCCAGTCTAGGCAATGGTAATTATTGCTGCTGCTTACTCTTTTCTGGTGCTGTAAAACTTGCAGTGTAGAATCACATACCCTGAAAAGCCAGCATAGTAAAAACCCATAATAGGCTTCAGTGACAGTTTCAAAGTACAAAGCCATAGGAAGGTTTTTTGGAAGAGTATATTCTAAATTACAAAACTGAGGTCATCTAACTTGCGTAGCTGACTTTATATTCTTCTCTCTCTTTTTAATTGACAGAGGTAACCATTTCTGGAGGATATATATCCTTATGATGCTACTGGCAGTAAAATATGAGCTTGTCACTTGAAAAAGCTTCTGCAGTCCTTGAACACTGGATTTCAAATAATCAGAGCTGAATATAACTTGTCTTCCCAGGGAATATGTTGAATAACTGGCTGCTTTTGGTAGAAACCAATGATCTAGAGCCTTGATGGTTTCAGGGAAGATGGAGCGTGCATTAGAATTTGAGCTTTAGCTGCTAATAAAGCACTTATTTCTTCTCCTAATTTAAAATTCATCTCAACACTTCACTGTGATTTTTACCTGTGCATTTTATTTTTAAATAATTCTTTCCTAAGCTTGATCATACATCCATTTAGGCATCTTTTTCTTGTAAATAATGATGGGGTTTGTCCACAGTGCATTGAAACAAAATAATATACTGTACTTTAGTTTTGTGCCTATCTTTTTTTGTCTTTAATAAGGAGTTATTGGCAACTTTTATGAGGTGTGTAATTCAAAACTAGCTCAAGAGGCTTGAAAAACATATAGCTGCTGGAATCAAAAGAGCCTTCTTATTGACTGTGGAGTGTGGGAACTGTCCCCTTATGATTATGTTGACACTTTTAGTCACTAGTGGCACTTACCGGTTAATATTAATTAGTCTGGGAGCAACTATCAACTGTGTTTAAAATCATATTTGTGTAACACTTGTAAGCAAAGTAGGCAAAATGCCAAGTGTAACCCCTTAATATATATGTAGTATAGCTGTAGTAGATCCGAGTGAGTGATCAGGAGGGTGACACATTAACCTTTGAAAATGCAGACACTTGATTGATACCAGCAGGCTTTCTATCACACAGAGAAGTATTTTGTCTTCCTGTAGGCTCAACAAAATGGGATTTGGTCAGCAGCGAAACAACATGTGAGTGTCAGAAACACAAAGGCCAAAAGTGTACGCTGGGAACACTGGGGGCCCTTAACGTTCTGTAAACATCTGTATGGAACTGTCCGCATCAAGATGTACAAGGTCAGGACGTCATGTGCCATACAGTGTTAACTTTATTTCTGTAGGTGAACCTTTATGCTAGATCAGGTGCTGCTTTGAGGACATTTTGTCCAGTCCCTTATACGAATAAATTAAAAATACAACTCTCTTTGGACACTAACACAAAAGATGTGACAACTTGGGGGAGGGGGTATTTTGCTTTTGTTTGCTTTCTTTTTCCACGTGTAAGAGTTCACAGCGTAGATTGAGCTCAGTTGTAGCACCATTCTTGTGCTCTTAAAAGTCAGCAATGAGAAAGTAACCAGTGACATGATGTGCAATGCCTAAAAAAATCATACCTACAACAACCCAGCTCTATTTATGTTAGTGTACTTCAATGAAATACTTTCTTTTGACTGTGCAGTAAGCTGTAGCATGGTACTGTGTCTTCCAAATTAGTCCTTCATCTATTTCCTAAATAATAAACAAGCAGAAACAGTTTGTTTTGCTGTAATACATTGTGTTTGACAAATGTCATATTATATTTTATTATGGTGTCATTGTATAACCTGTAGATTTCTGTATTTGCATGACCTGTATAGCATGTATAAAGGTGAAATACATTTTCATTTATGAATCTGACTTGTTTCTTAGCGCTTTTTATTCCCACAACAATATGACTGATTTAAAAGTACATGTATGTTAATTTGTTCTGAGGTGTTTTCTGAAGGAGGATATAATATTGAATGAAGGAGTGGTTGTCAAAGCCTCAGTATGTCACCACTGTTCCCGTTGCCATATATTCATTTGCTTTCTGAGGTCGTGCCAATACACTGAGGAATTGTGGGCGGGTGGCCGAATAGCCTTAAGGTGAGGACTCCAAATTGTGGCATCCAGTGGGCTGGTGACAGTATAGGGGCCAGTTTGCAGCCCCAGCCTCTGCTCTCTGGCAAAGGAAATAAGCTAAAGAAAACTTGAGAGCTGTGGTAAGTAGACACTGTTCTGTTTAGTGTGCAAGAGCTGTTCTGTAAGAGTACCCGTGACATAAATGCTGAACTTCTCTTCAAGCTATGTGCACACACTGCTGCTTGGAAAGCAACCAGCCTGGAGCTGCTGTTAGTTCTCTAGTGAAATGCTGAGGGGAAATTTTTAAAATGCATTTTTTAAAAATCATTACTTCAGTCAAAATTGCAAATGAGACAATGTGTTTTATTGATGAAGTATATTAATACTTTCCATGGTGACAGTTCATTTCATTTGTATTGACTCCTGAAACATTCATGTTGTTTGTCCACTCAATTATTTACTAAGATTGAAGGAAACAAGATGAGTATTTGTAAAGAAATTGCATATTTATCTTTATATTTGCTTTCAAATATAACTCTTCAAATTTGGCTGAATGTCTGGAGTAGGTACTGTTAGCTGAGGGGTTAAATTGGTTCTTTTTGCTTTTGATAATGTAACTTCTTCATAGCAGCACCATCCCAGTGTTTGCTGCTGAAGACTGTGCAATGAGCTTCACTTTGAATTTGTCAGTGGTCTTGCAACTGCAGTGAAAGATCACTAGTGATTCACACAAGTCCTTGATAGAGCTTTTTGCTGTTATTTTATATAACTATTAGTAAGTTTCTAATAGATAAATAACACCTGTGAGGTCATTGGGCATCACAGTAGCTTTCTGATTAGGTTCAGCACTTTGCATGGTGTTGTCATGGGAAATGGCACCCAGGGCTTGTCTTGGACCACAGTGAAGGCTCTGAGCAGACCTCTTGTCTCCCCAGGGAGTTAATTTCAAAACAAAATTGCATCTGCGAGGGGTGGATCTGGACCCCTAGGCTGCATTTTCATCTGGTGATGAACAGCTAGAAGCAGGGGGAATCATCCTTTCTCCTTTAATTGTACAAATGAGATGTGTGCAGAAAGCTGCAGAAATAACACAAATTGCTGCTCTGGCTGGCAGGGTGGGGATCTTCCCTCTGCCACCTCTCGTAAAGAGAGCAGCACCTTTCCCTGCTTCCCACCCCACCTCAGTCCCAGCTTGACAGCATCTACAGCTCAGGTGCCCCTGCCACCACCCCACTTCTGTTCCAGGCATTGTCCCTGTGGTACTGCAGCTCTTGTACTGCCCAAGGTAGCACAGTGGCTTTCAGCATTGATCACACTGGTTGGAGAAGCCTGAGATCCCAGGATAACTGGGCTTCAGTGCTGCGCAGCAGTCTGGAAACCCTAGAAGGAGACATCCTTCCTATTAAGGTTTAAACTGTGGGCCCTCTTCTTTATTAAAATGTAGATAGTTCAATATTCAAGAGCTGAAATCTAGACTCTGAAGTTTACATCTTGTTTTCACTAAGCCTGACGTGTGTCCTGCACAAGAGGGAGACTGTCCTGTAAGTGGTGCCTTAGGATTTAGCTTTTGTATTTTTCAGACCCTGTACTGCTTTAGTGTGTAACTGTAAAGCTCCATAGCCTGTCAGCTGCTGTTCTCCCATTTTATTCAGACAAAACAATTCCTCTCTAGGCCTGAAACTCAAGGACACCTTACTCTCTCAGGCCCCAAAAAGTATAAACAAAAGTGAGTTGGGGAGGGGAGCAAACGGGGTATATGACTTCATTACCTGAAGCTGTAATTGGAGGATTAACCCCTGATACGTAAATGGACCAAACTTACATCTGCCTGAAAAACTCGTGACCATCGTTCATGTTGGGTGCAGCCCCTCGGAGGCTTCTGACTGCCCAAGATGTACCTATTGAAGGCCTTCAATAAATACCTGCTTTTATTCTCTTAATCTCGTCTAGCCTCTGTTCTAGGTAGCCACTCCAAGGCATCATAAGCGGCACAAATGAACCAGTAATATGCTGCTCCTTTTCTTGATTTAGTGATGTGTGGGACTTCTGCCTTACTTCTCTCTTCTCCCTCCCTATTCAAGAACAAGGCAGAAACCAAAAAAAGTCTCTTCATTTGCTCTCATTTCAGGATAATGTTGTTCAGGCTGTTGGTTGCCTCCAGAACTAGCGTGGAGAATGGTGGTTCACCTATGCTGCCACTGTGTATGGCTGCACAAATAGACCTAAATGGCACTTACCTGACATCGGGGATGTTGGTTTTCAGAATCAATATTAAATTCTGAAAAGTGTATTATTACTGCTGAGCCACTATGCTAAAATCTGGAAAATATATTGTATGTTATGACTGAATGCAATTTTCTCTGGATTTTCTTTTTAATCTTCAGGAAAGCAGGTTTTAAAATCAATCTCTCCAGAATATATACACTTAAAAAATAACAGAAAACTTAAAATATTCAGATGCATTTTTGTTATTGCCGTTAGTGCAATAATACCAGTCCAGAACACTGTGAGCCAGAATGTTCATTTCTCCCCCACTTTTTTATCCCATCAATCATTTATCTTATCCTTATGATGTCCTACTGCTGAAGAGTAGGTGATGCTGTTCACTCCAATTTAACATGTCTGTTGAAGCAACGTGTGAAGTGGAAAAGTCCTTAAAACTGCAGGCAGAAACTCTAAGAGAAATTATATTTAAGCTTTTAAAATAATTACCTAAAGTATAAGAAAATGGTTTCTTGATCACCAGAATTTTAGATACTTGTTTTCTTCCCAGTAGCCTTGTTTGCTCTTCAGCTTGTGTATGTTTTATAGCATTTTGATTATTCAAGACTGAGCTCAGTAATGTTTTTAAACTGGTAGGTTTGATGATTACCTGAGGCCTGCAATTTTCAGGATCAAAATAGAGGCTCTGGAAGATAGCGTGTCGTGTTCACTTGGGAGCTTTATGAAAATAGATCTGTATCCTTGCTATAATCAAGCCTTAATGATTTCCAGAGAAAAACTAACTATGATGCAGGAGAGATCCAATGAATAGAAGGAGCAGTAAGCAATGAACTGTGTGCTCTAGGAAGTAATTTCTCTAAGAATAAGTTTTTAAAATAGTTACATAAGTAGCTCAAAACATCTTTGCATTATCACTTTAGATCTTGCTGTGCCTACAAGGAATAACTTGGAAGTCCACGGCAATTGTAGGTGATTGACATTGTACAATAATGGACCCAAGCACATAAAATTGCATAACTGAAGAAAAAAATTAATGTGTGTAAGAGATGCTCAGAATTAGGGAAATTACTCTGTCAGTATTTCCTCATGTTTTTTATAGAAATAATAGCCCCTCTCACCAAATTCAGTAAGCAGGATCAGGGCAATACTTGTAACATCATATTAACATGCTTGCACATCCCTTTTCAGAGTAACCTCTCTTTTAAAATAGAGATTGCAGCATTGTCTGAAATATCGTTTTTAGCACCTCAAATATGCAAAGCTGTGGGGGTTTATACCACTAAATTCTATGGAGTTACTTCTAATTTTCCTGGTGTGAAATCTCAATCAGGAATAATTTTCACTCTCTTCTTTTTTTTTTTTTAACCTCTTATCAGTTTAAATACAGAAATTCAAAAGAATGCAAATTCTGGCCATTGCTTGCTGGAATGGGTTTGTTCTCTCAGTTCCTGGACGAAGACTGCCCACACCACAGCTGGCAGAGAAACAGACGTCCAAGGAGTCTTTCAAAGACTGATTGTGTGCAGTAGCATGTCAGGGACAGCACTGAAACCCTGCTGGCATGGGCAACAGGTACAATCCTGGTCAGACATGGCTAAAACTTCCCCAGCTGAAGGCTGGCTCAGAAGTTCTTCCCTTTTGGCATGCAACGTTTGTATTTCTAACCTACAGTTTTACAAGGTTAATTTATGCTAATGTTCTTGGGCCAGTGTTGGGCTTTAGGGCAGGTGTCCTGTAGCAAATGAAACTGCTGCTGGATTTAGCAAATAAGTGAGCTGATGAATGGGTGAAGGTCACAGTCACTGAAGAATGCTAAGACACTTTGCACATATTTACTACCACATAATTACTATTAAAATTCCTAAGGCAAATCAGTATCACAATGTTGTCTCAAGCTGAACATTTTGAAATTTTCTCTCTCCTCAGTCAGACTTTCATCCTGCTGTTTTACTGAAATTTCTTCTTCTGTCATCTTTCCAAGACCTGGCTCTTGCACAAGCAAAGAATTGCAGCCTTTTTGCACCTCTGCCTTCCTCCTCAAATTCACCTGCTGTGGCCTCTTGGGTGATAAGCTCAAAGCCTTTGCTTTTAAAATCATTTTACTGCATTCATGTCACACATTGGTGTTAGTTCATACGCTGAGATTGTTTTCGCTGGTATTTTGCCAAAATCCTACCAAGTTCACGTGGGCTGTATGCCCAGCAGCAATGGCACATTTTCATGTGTTGTTACAGGAAAGCCACGATAACCTTATAAATAAAACACTGGCGTTGTTACATCATGAGAGCCCAGGCTTGCTGGAGGCTCTCTTTGAAGAGTAATTTGGTGATGCTATCAGAGCCAAGTCATGCAGTTAGTCATCCTCTCACATTCCTTCAGGTTTTAATTAAACAATTACTTTCCAGCTTTCCCTAAATTTCAAGGCTAAAGAATGTAGGGCATATTTCCTCAGTGAAGGAGGGAGTCATTATCTGTTGCTTTGAGCCTAGACTGAAAAAAGTATCAAACTTCCACAGAAAACTGTTAAAGAAAGTTCTTACAACTGAGTTTGGGGGTTATTGCTTCATTCTGGAACAAATTCTTGTCTTGTCTGCATAAGGTAGTATAGATTTGAAGTTCCTTTGACAAATAACCTCAAGAATTGACTTAAACTCCAGTGTCTAATTTTTTATAAATTAAGAGAGAGAGCTGATGCTCCTTTGCTGGGGAATTGGGGGTTTAGCTAATTTTGTTCCACTGAATGATAGAAATGTTTTTTTATTACTACCATTAGAAGAAGCAAATGACCAACATGCCTGCAAAGAATTAGGCAGCTCACAACAGGAGACGCACATTGTGGTTTGGTGAAAGCATTTTGATAAAAAAGTGCCTGGTTGCACTAAGGGGTAGGGATGGGTGAGAGGCGGAAGAAGAAAGCATGAATGTGAAACTCCTTCAAAAGCAGCGATCCAAGTTAATGAAGCCATGCAAACCTAATCAGGAGGCACAACAAGATAGTGAAGTACAAAAGAAAATATTTCCCTCTAGGTATTATGGGAGGTTGGCTGGTAAAACCATGGTTTAAGCTTGGACAGCAGATCTTGGTGGTGGATCAAGATCATCTTGTGGGTGTTGACTCCATCAGACCCTCTCTCACTGTTCCAAGATGCTTCTTCCCTTTTAACTATCACCATCTACAAGCTCTGTCTGCAGCCTCCAAAACGAATTGTGTATGACAACCAAGCCAACCCACTCCTACAAGATTTTAATGTCATTTGTCTGGTGCACCTCAGTGCAGAGCAGGTGTTCAGCAGCAGCTGCTGTGGTGGTCAGCCTGGCATTGCAGGAAAGCCCAGGTGATGCTCCCCAGCCCAGCTTGGGGAGCACATTCCTTGTTCTCTGCCTGCTTCTGTGCCTGACCTTGCCAGCGATCAAGGACATGTTTAATTTTGACTTTTTTTTTTTTAATTAGCATTATATGGTTCAGCAAAGGTCAGTGCCAAGAGTAATGTTTTATGTGGAAAATGAAATGCCTCCTTGAAAGAACGTATCCATAAGCTCTGTCTGCTGTCAAGGGCTAGTTCTTGCTTTTGAATTTTAGGTAACTTCCATTCATCACTTCCAAGTATTTAACATGCAAACCACAGTTGTGCTCTTTCCAAAGGGAATGTTTACTAAATTAAGCATTAAAGGAATATGAAAGTGATTCTCTATTCTAATGATACTTAATTAGAAATAAAACATGGAAATAGATTAAAATAATTAGTCTTAATAAGCAGTAATTGCCAAGTCTTGTGCAATAGAATAGCCTTCCCAATTTAGAGGTGGAGAATAATGATGCTGTGGAGCTACTAATAGACACTGATTTAAATATTAATTTAACTTGTAAAGTATGTGTAAGTTGTTTTTTACTTGTCCTACACGGTCCTAACCAGAGAGATCCTTGTGTGCTTACTATCCATCAGGATAGTATCCATCCTGCTATCCATAAATGTGTGTTGGATCAAGACCATCTGAGGCAACATCAAGTAAATAGATTAATAATGAAATTTGATAACTTATTTTATGTCATGTAGAAGTTTACCGTACACACACAGAGGCTGTCTGTCTGTATTTAGAGCTCAGTTTTTGTTTCAAATCTACTTAGTTTTAAGTTTCAGTGCAGAGGTAGCCCCCTACATGTAGAGATCAGGCAAACCACTACACCAGCTGAAACAGGGAATAAAACCAGATCTTTTTTACCGTCAGTTCGACTTTCTGAATCTTGATAATGAAAGTGTGGCCGCCTATACAGTGATTATCCCACATATTGCCATATATGTCAAACTGGCGCTGTACCTCATCTGGCTGAGTCACCCAGGCTGGACCAGGTTTTTTGGCAAAGTGCAGATCAGTGGCATCTCTCTGCTTCAGTCTCACTTTCTCCACCTAAAGCTCACTGAGCCAGTTCTCATCCTGAACTTCAATTAACAAAAATTCCAGCACAGCAAAGAGGAAGCAAGCCTTGTTTGGTGCAGCTTGCCACTGTAATTCTGTGCCCAACGGGTCAGTAAATCTTCTGCAGTCCATCTTAATGGGGAAAATGCTACAACTGAATTTAAAAATAATCTTACAATTTTATATGAGAATTTCAAAGTGTTTGGGTGAATGCAGGAAATTCTTTTCTACAGCAATCATGTGGGGTTCCTTGTGTTTGAGTACACAGAGAACCGAGCAGGATCCTGCAGACAAAGACAGCAAATGGATTGATAGCTCTGACAAGGGATCGCTCAGTCCCACCTACAGCCCCCAGGCTTGAGAAGACAGAAAACTGAAGATAGTGCACCGCTGAAAGATGAGTCCTATAAAAGGAGGACAGGAAGATGTGAGCAGGTAAAAGTCCAAAGGACAGCCAAAGTCGGCAGCTCACACTGATCTTCAGAATATAGGGAAACTGAGACCATCCCTTTGAGGGGACCAAGAGTAAGCAACCCTTCCTCTCCACACTCTATGCAGTGAATATACCTTCACCCTGTTAGGCCATGGCTTGATGACAGAGTAAATGCAACACTATGGCTCTCAGCTGGATCAAAACTGTCAAGACTGTGTAACACAGAGTGATGAGTCTGGTTCTTTTTTTGGCTTAAATTAAATTGTTAAAAAAAATGTTGACAAGGCTAACTTGGTAAGCTTTACACCAGATCAGATATCGCCTGCCTGTGCTGCTGTAATGATACTGTATCAGGTATCACCCTTCTTCCTTTAGCTACTGTAAAAATACACAACCAACATCAGTTCTGAGCCTGGGCTAAGACAAAATTGTGTGCCTCCATCTGTGCTGAATCAAATTTATATTAATGAGTTGATCTGACGATGCACCAAGTGGTATTCAAGGTCCTTGACCATCAGCCTTGGATGCCAATGTAATCTAGATAGCATCAGTGTCTCCTTGGTTTTGTACAATCTATAAATCTATTTCTGAGTGGTTTGAGCCATAAGAAGATACTTTGTTTTGAAAGGGTTACAGTATATTCAGCGTGTGATTCTGTTGTTTATAGCTCCTGAAGGAAAAACTGACACCAAACCTGTCGGGCCTGCTGGCTATCAGGACTGGCAATCGAGGGAATTAATGCATCCCAGCAGCCTAAAGAGCCTTCACGCCACTGGGACTGATCCGATCCCACACAAGGAGAGTGCTGCCATCCTGTAGTGCATGTTCTGAAGGGAACTCCAGGAACTTGCAAAAAGTTTTGGAGAGCACTACCTGAAACTTTGCGAGGCGCCTCAAGCCTCGCAGCAGCAGCAGCAGCAGGGACAAGGGAGCCACGGCTGCCTCACCTGCAGGGCTGCCTCACCTGCAGGGCTGCCTCACCTGCAGGCCGGGGCGGCACCGCGGTGGGTGCAGCTGCGGGGCTGGACCCGTCTGGCCTCGGGGAGGCTTTGGTCCAGCCTTTCCTGCCTGACCCACTGCAGTACAGCCAAGACCAGTGAAAGGGCCAGAACTGCGATGCCTGCCCAGCAAATCCAGATCCTTGGCGCCTGCCCCGCTCCGGCCACCCCTGGCCCTGCACAGGAGCTGTCAGCTGCTCCTTGGGCCCAAAGGGCAGTGAGAAGTGTCCCAGAACCACGGAATATTCCGAGCTGGAATGGACCCAGAAGAATCGAGTCCAACTCTTAGCCCTGCACAGGACAGCCCCAACAAACACACCACGTGCCTGAGAGCATTGTCCGCATGCTTCTTGAGCTCTGCCAGGCTGGTGCTGTGACCACTTCCCTGGGGAGCCTGTTCCAGTGCCCAGCCACCGTCCGCGTGAAGAACCTTTTCCTGATATCCAACCTAAACCTCCCCTGACTCAGCTTCAGGCCATTCCCTTGGGTCCTGTCGCTGGTCACCACAGAGATCAGTGCCTGCCCTTCCACTTCCCCTCATGAGGAAGTTGTAGACCACAAGAGATTTCCTTCAGGCTGAACGAGCCGAGTGACCTCAGCCGCTCCTTAAATAGTTCCTCCTCCAGACCCTTTGACATCTTCGTAGGCCTCCTCTGGACACTCTCTAACGGCTTTATATCTTTCTTATACTGTGGCGC